>APFE030624164.1:0-19556 GCA_000404065.3 Pinus taeda
AAGTTCACGGAATTTTATGCAGAGAAAAGTTTATTTCATGAGGAGAAAAGTTCACGAAATTTTATGCAAATAAAAGTTTATAAAAGTTTATTTCATGTGGAGAAAAGTTCACGTAATTTTATGCAGAGAAAGGTTTATTGCATGTGGAGAAACGTTCACGGAATTTTATGTAGAGAAAAGTTTATTTCATGTGTTGAAAAGTTCACACACTTTTATGGTTGGTTCATGGTATTAGTCCGACAGTTTTTGGTCCTATGGTTTTGGTCCGTGGTATTGCATCCAAAAGTGTTGACCCCAAGTATTGGGTTCATGGTATCGTGTTATTATGGTTTTGGCCCGTGGTATTGGTCCATGATTTGAGGAAGAGCTTGCCTATATAAAGCAAAGGAGATCATTTGGCTTGGGTATGCATTTGGGTTGAATATCTTAAGATCTGAAATATTGGGTTATTGTTTCAAAAGCTCGATCTGTATGAAAGTGAAGTGGAAAGCGAATCTGTGAAGGGTGATCTCTCGAGCGCTGCAGCTGCAGAAGTACAGAGGCGCCATAGAAGGCGCGGTGCGGAGACGCCATAGAAGGCGCAGTGCGGAGATGCCACAGAGGTGCCACAGAAGGCGCAGTGCAGAGACACCACAGAGGCGCCACAGAAGGTGCAGTGCGAAGGCGCCACAAAAGGCGCAGTGTGGAGACGCCACAGAAGGCGCAGTGCGGAGGCGCCACAGGAGACACCACAGAGGCACCACAGAAGGCGCAGTGCGGAGGCGCCACAGGAGACGCCACCGAAGGCGCAGTGCAGAGGCTCCACAGAAGGCGCAGCTACGGAGGTGCGCGACGCCACAGAAGGCGCAGCTGCGGAGGTGCGCGGTGCCACAGAAAGTGAAGTGCGTAGCGACGCAGGCTAGAGAAAAGGAAATTGCGTATCTGTCTTAAGATCTTTTGTTGACTGCTTTTTTGTTGATAAGGTGTTCTGGGTTTAGTTTACTGTTATTGTGGATCTGGTTATCTGGGTGACTTACTGGTACTTGATGATCATTTGATGTTTATGGATCCAGTTTGAAAATTTATGAAAAGTGGTCCTTGAAAGAAAAGAAGTAGGGGTTGTAGCTCCCTTCCAGGAGAGACTGGAAAACGAGAGAGAGTTGTAGCTCTCTGCAGGTTGCAGCCTGCGTACTGGTAAAGGACTGCACTAGTACAAGACCATTGTAAAAGGAGTTTCTAATTTGAAAGAAGATAGAGACATTGCAGCAGGTGTTTTTCTCCCACATTGGGTTTCCACCTTATATATGGTGTTCTTTGATGTGACTGTCTGTTTTTCTTGCTCATTATTTTATGGTACTGATATGCAAAAATAATTCAAAGTGTAAATAAGGAAGATTTGTCAAAAGAAATAGATAATACTGATTCACCCCCCCTCTCAGTATTATTTTCAACAATGTAGTCCCAGAAGAAGTCTCAGACAATTATGGAGGAGCCACAATTGGAGAAGTGGACAGACGGATCACATGCAACCATACCTCCAGGTGTGAGGCAGGGCGACGTGAAGTGATAGTCCCAAGAAAGCTGAAATTGGGCAGGGTCCATTGAGAGGTTTTATCTCATGGATTGTACCTTGCTACGGGAGCCCAAAGTACATAGTAGTGGGAGGAATCAATGGGATTGATGCAGTCAGAGATCAAAGTGACAGAGGCTAGAGCAGTCAGATACTGAAGAGCATAGAGAAAGATTGACAACAGTGCAGACAAGTTGAGTCAATAGAAGTGCAGAGTTTTTAGTTGACAGAGGCAATAGTAGTCAGAGACTTTGATGACGGAGGCATCATTCAGATTCAAGTTGGATGTTTTTTTGTTTCTGAAGATTGCTGGAGCAACAATGCTAGAGAGAAGTGTTTCATGCAGAAAATTCCAAAGGTTTAGGATCGGGATCGAGTTGAATTCATTTCTTGTTGAGAGGGAGTGTTAAAAATAGCAACAAGAAATGATAAAAATAGAATCAAGAATATTCCAATTTTAATTTTCCCTTGAATTAAAATTTGAATTTAGTCTCACTAGCTGCTTGAAAAATAATTAATTAATTCATTGTGGATTAATTAGTTTGAGAAATTCAAGTTAGAAGTCTTTCTGAAGTCATGCAACAGTTATCCCTTAAATTAAGAATTAAGGAGATAAGATTGAGTTATATTTGATTTGTAATTAGCTAGCTCAGTTTACTGAGTTAAGTTCAGTTAAATTAGTTCCAAATTGTTTGAGGAACTAATTGTGAGTTATCATTCAGTTGATGCATGCATGCACTCAACAAGTGTACTCCAGATAACTGAAGATTCTCTCATTAGAAACTCATGCATGTCTATTCTAAGAAAGACCTAGTTGAGCTAAATATCAAGGACATTGTTGAGCCCCAAACTTGCATCTTTCCTACACATTTTTCTAGCTTCTTTCCATTCATCTAAACCTCCTAAGGCATCAATATCATTGCATATTAGTTATAAAAGAGCATTTAAAGTGGTTTCTTGACTATGTCTTTGTGTTGCTGTTTGAACTAGATTTTTGTTTATGAGCTGCGAAATCTTGTCACTTTCTACAACCAACTCAACTTTCCGCAGCCATTTTGTTAAAGTCTATATTGCAGGTGTCCTCAGGCGAATCGAGCCACATGGGCAAGTTACAAATGACGTGGAAATGGACCGAGTCCTATTGGCTCAGTCGAATTCATCGAAAGAGGCCATAGTCAAAGGTAGTCAAGCGGTGGTCAACCTAAGAGTCCTACAGTGACAAAACTCTGTTTTTCACCACGTGAAGACTTGCGTGGCCGTTCCTCAATCTCAGGAGACATATCAACACCTGTGGATTACTCCATAAGCCGAATCCAATAGCCACCCTCCATAGATTTAATCTTCACAGCAACCATAATGCTAGATTCCTGGACGTGGTTGTTCACATGTCTTTTATCAGTGCAGATTGTAGGAAAGTAGTTATGTCATCCTCTATTATAAATAATGCATTCTCATATGCATATTAGTTAGCTTTTGTAATGTAATTTTGACTGTTAACAAGCCCACTGTGCCGTGACTTTATTTCTGTTTTATGACTAGATTTTGAATACATGAGAAGACTCTGCTTATAAGTTCAATTCGTGGTTGATAGTTGTTGCCCAACGATTGTGCAGAGAGCCCCTGTACAATTCGAGGTTTTGTTCATTGTTGTATAGTTTTATGCTTTATTTCCTTACGTTCCTTATGCCATAATCATTCACGTGTATATATTGCATTGCTTATGGTATTCACGCTTTACTTCTGTCCATAATTTTTCATGCTTTACACTACTGTTAACTGATCAATGTCTTTGTTCCAGAGTATAGTAGGCAGCCCAGGAATTTGCACATAGTTTTCTAATGACTAATGACATGGAATCAATCTTGTCCTTCTGCTGATTTATTTTCCTTAGTTTTTAATTCTAGCATTGTTTTATTTATTTTAGTTTTTTACATTTGCTTTATTAGTTAGATTGGATATTAGATTACTCATGTCATTTTCAGTTACCTCCGAAAGCCATAGCAAAACTAATGGTGAGGGATTGAAGTATGAGTGTGTAGTTTGATATTAGTTTATTTTTCTGCAAGTTAGTTATTGAATTACTCATGTCATTTTCAGTTACCTCCAAAAACCATAGCGAGACTAATGGTGAGGGATTGAAGTATGAGTGTGTAATTTGATATTAGTTTATTTTCCTGCACATTAGATATTAGATTTCTCAAGTTGTTTATGATTACCTCTGAAAGCCATAGCGAGACTAATGGTGAGGGGTCAGAATATGAGTTGATGTAATTTGATTTTAAATTTACTTTGCTTATAATTTTTGGATTTATTTGAGTACAGTTTCTTTTGTATCTAGACAGCAGCAAGGGTAATGGGTTTCATGATCAATAGTTCACTGTTTGTTTGACTTGTATAGTGGAACATTTTCATTTTCTGTTAGGAATTAATTTTGGCATTGCATAGTTTAAGTCTGAAGTGGGAAATCAATATAAAGGACATCATTGCCTTGAACATTTATATCCATACTTATCTTTTAGAATTTTCTTCTCACATTAGGAAGCCAACCAATATAAAAACCCCCAAAACAAATAAAAAAAACCAAAAACGACAAAAGTAAGAGAAAGGTTATCTTGCACATATAGTGCGCCGCACTTCGTCAGCTTACGAATCCTGGATTGACAATTAAATGCAGCAATTTAGGACACACTAAATTGACCAAACATTTTTGCGCTGTTGTTGGGGAAGTGTAACTAGGTAGCCAATTTCTTAAAAAAAAAACACAATAAAAAGGAAAAATTAATAACTTCTTGAAGTATGCTCTCCTCTTGCACCTAGTGTGATTTGGAGGATCAGAAAGAGAATTATTAGTTAATAATTTCTTAAGTATGCTCTCTTCTTGCACCTAGTGTGACCTGGAAGATTAGAAAGAGAATTATTAGCCCAACTTAAAAATAAAAAAATGACATGCATAGAGCAAGAGATTCTAGAGGAAGGTTTATAGCTAGAGCTAAGAGTCCGATTTTCACAACTCCATCTTCTTCAAGGCATAGACAAGATTGAACACCATCTACTCCTAGCCTTAAGATTCCTGGAATTCAAGGAGCAGCTGAATTAAAGGATTCTCCTACACTATCTACCAAATCTCATTTAGAAGAAGACCCTTTCTTTACTTCTACAGGAGAGCATATTGTAATTAAAGAAGTAGAATCACCTGAAGAAGAAAAGGAAGAAACTCCCTCTCATCCTCCTTTGATAGAAGAACCAGAGGACTCTGAGGACTATGAAGAAACTATCATGATAGAGGAAGTAGTAGATGGATTCAGAGGTAGAGGTAGAGGTAGAGGAGGAGGAAATAATGGAGGTAACAATGGTAGAGGTGGAGGTAATAATGGAAGAAATAGGGAAGGAGACAACTCATTTGGATTTCCTATAGTTATGAGGAAACTCACACAACGATGAAAAACATCTCACTATCTATCCTCCCGAATTTTTATGGATTGCGAAGTGAGGATCCTGAAACATTTCTGTTTGAGTTTGAAGTTGTCTGCCGAACCTATGACTATATGGAAGACTCTCAAAAACTCAAACTGTTTCCTTCAACATTGAAGGGAGCCGCCTTGAAATGGTTCATGGGATTAGTCACCCAATCTATTAGGACTTGGAATGATATGAAAAAAACATTTTTGGATAGATACCTGGACTATTGTATGCCCACCAATCACAAGGATGAGGTATTCAAAATGGTACAAAAAGAAGATGAAAACTTGGAGGATTTACTTGAAATATTTCAATACAACTTAAAGAGAGAAAAGATGAGCAACTTAGATGAGAAACCTTGAAAGCCCTTCTATTAAAAGCCATCAGAGATGAATGGATAGATATTTTAAATATGATGGGGAAGGGAGACATTTCTCAACTTCCACTTCATGACATAGCAGAACTTTGTGTCCATATCTCAAGGGGAAATCTAAAACAGGAAAAGGGCCTAGAGATCCTTCTCTTATCAAGGCAAACAAATCTGCAACTGAATCAGTAAGTAGGGCAGAGATTGGAAATATCCTAGATGAATTCAAGACTGATATTTTAGGGAGCCTTAGTGAACAACTAGACACCCTTAAAATTCAAAACAAGCAGAAAGCAGAAACCGATGCTCTAGCCATCTTTTGTTCGAAATGTAGGAAGAAACATGCTTTAAAAGAATGTCCCTTGGATGCAAAAGTTGTAGAAACATGTATGATTTGTTCAGAGAATCATGAGACCTAGGATTTTCCTTCAATTCCTGGACTCAAAGCTGTCTTTCAAGAAGATTCAAATACAGTAGAATCTCTCTTTTTTGTTACAAGAAGACCTTGGCAGGGGAAACAAACTCAAGGGTTTAACAACCCTATGAATTTTCAACCCCCACCAAATTGGAATTCTTGGAAACAACCTTGGCCCCAACCTCAAAATCCATATCAGTCATGGGTACAAGGTATGCAAAATACTTATGGGAGATTTGCTCAATTTTATCAATATCCTCCATGTTTTCAAAATCAACAAGCACCACAACTTCCAAATCCAAATCCACAACTTTAATTGCCATTTCCACAACAACAACGACCTCCTCAACAAAATCCAAATCCTCAACTCATGCTTCCATTTCAACAAAAGACAAATCAACTACCCTCTCAGCGATTGCCAAATCCTAACAATAAAAATCCCCATAATACTTACATGATAGAAGGACAACAATTTCCTACCTATATGATTGTTCCTCTCAATGATGTACAACTCAGGTCTGGTAGAGTTTTAGAAAAATCTTCTATAGATGTCCAAGAGCAAGATACCTCTAAGGAGGACTCTCTTAAAGTCAATAAAGATTCTGAGGAAGCATCTCTTCAAAACTCAAACATTCAAAAAGAGAAAGAAAATTTAACCCCCACAACTCCTATAGTTGAGAAACTTGCATCTTCATCCACACCTCCTTTCCCTGAAATATTACAAATTGATAAAGGGGTGGAAAAACAAATCTTGTTGCCTAACTATGATTTTCTAGATGAATTAAAGAATGTTTGTATCAAGATTCCCTTGCTACAATCCTTTAGAGAGATTCCAATTTTAGCAAAAAAAATAAAGGAGTTGAGTCTCAACATACCAGGAAGGAAACCAAGAGATACAAGAAGAATCCACCTGGTAGGAAAAATTGCAGATATCATGATGGGAAAAATTACCATGCAGAAGTATGTAAATCCCGGTAGTCGAATTGTCAGGACACATATAAATGGGGTAGAAATCCCAAATACTTTGATTGACTTAGGGGATGCTATCAACATTATGAGTAGACAGACTATGGAACAACTAAAACTTCCTAATCTTCTTTTTACACCTACTTTACTGCAACTTGCAGATCGATCAATTATCAAATCAGATGGTGTATTAGGAGATATTTCAGTCTCCTTAGATTCTTGGGAATATCCAGTAGATTTTATGATTTTGACACCCAAGAGTAATCTAGGAGGGCACCCACTTATCTTAGGAAGACCTTGGCTAGTCACAGCTGATGCTTTCATTAGTTGTAGATCTGGGGATATGTACATTTCTAATGATAATTCGACAAAGAAATTCAACTTGTATCCTCCAGCAAAAGCAATCACAGAAGTAGGAGACAATGAATGGGTCGATGATGAGGATACTATATAACCTAGCTTTACCATTTCTGGAATCAGTGAGGATAGTCAAATTCTGAACACATTAGAAAATTTTGAGACATCTTTAGAATATGACCCCACACAATTTCAGTTGGAATCTGACATTGAATATTTATCATCAAGGCAAATGTATCTTTACTCTATGGAAGAGTTTGGTAGTTCTGCCATTGAGATTTTTCCAGGAAAAACATTGAATATCAACAAAAATTTGGGAAAGTCACAATAGGAAGAACTAACCAAAATCTTGCAAAAACATTCTACTGCATTTGCATGGGAGTATACTGATATGAAAGGTATTGATCCTAAGACTTGCATCCATCACATCTACATTGAGGAAAACAGTAGACCAACCAGACAACCTCAGAGAATGATGAATCCAAAGCTTAGGGAGATAGTGAAAGAAGAGCTCCAAAAACTACTCAATGTAAACTTCATTTATCCAATTTCAGATAGCCGATGGGTTTCTCCTTTGGTTATAGTACCTAAGAAGGATGGTAAATGGAGGGTATGCATTGATTACAGGGAATTGAACAAAGCAACTTTGAAGGATCACTTTCCTTTGCCCTTTATCAATCAGGTATTAGACACATTAGCAGGAAAAAAGTACTTTTCATTTTTGGATGGTTTTAGTGGCTATAATCAAATTCAGGTAGCACTTGAAGTTCAAGATAAGACCACATTTCCCTGTCCATGGGGAACTTTTGCCTATTGAGTGCTTCCTTTTGGGTTATGTAATGCACCCACAACATTCCAAAGGGTAGTACTAGGAATTTTTTCTGATCTAATTCATGATTGTGTAGAGGTTTATATGGATGACTTTACAGTTTATGGTGACTCATTTGAAGAAGCATTAGAAAATTTGGAAAAAGTACTTATAAGATGTAAAGAAACGAACCTTTCATTAAGCCATGAAAAATTCTTTATGATGTTTACCGAAGGTATTGTTTTGGGACATCACATTTCAGGGGATGGAATTAAAGTCAATAGATCAAAAGTTGAAGTCATCTCCAAGTTTCCTATTCCAAATTGTCAAAGAGATGTTAGAAGTTTTCTAGGATTTACTGGATACTATAGAATATTTATCGAAAACTTCACTAAAATAGCATCTCCACTCTTCAAGATGCTTACAAAAGACTGTGAATTCAAATGGGATCCTGATTGTCAATCAGCCTTTGAAACTTTGAAAACAAGAATATCTGAAGCACCCATCTTGAGAGGACCAAATTGAAACTCCCTTTCCATATTTCTACAGATGCTTCAGATACAGCTCTAGGAGCTGTGTTGGGTCAAAAGGATTTCGTCCCTTATGCCATTTACTATACCAGCACAAATTTGACTCCCACTGAGTTGAACTATACTGTAACTGAAAAAGATTTTTCAGCTGTTGTTCATGCAATCAATAAGTTTAGACATTATATAACAGGCTATGAAACTTTTATTCATACTGATCATTCTGCGATTAGATATCTAATGAACAAACCTGTTACTAATGGTAGAGTGACAAGATGGCTCCTACTTTTGCAGGAATTCAACATTACTGTATTGGATAGACCAGGGAAACAAAATACAGTAGCTGATTTCTTGTCTAGGATTCAGAATACTAAAGAAGATTCTCCTATAGAGGATAAGTTTCCTGATAAATATTTGTTTGCAGTAACTACTAAGACCCCTTGGTATCCAGATATTGCTAACTATTTGGTTACAGGGAAACTGCCTCCACATTTACTTCCAAGCGAAAAAAGAAATATTATTCAGGAGAGTTCAAAATATTCATGGATTTCTAACAAATTGTTTAAAGCAGGGCCAGATCTTATGATCAGAAGATGTGTCAGGGAGGATGAAATTCCTAATATCCTCAAGGCATGTCATGATGAACCATGCGGTGGAAACTTTGCTGACAAAAGGATAGCCTATAAAATTCTCCCTTTGGGATATTTTTGGCCTTCCCTCTTTAAAGATGCAAAACAATATGTCAAAAGGTGCGACAGCTGCCAAAGAGTAGGGAAACCTACCCTTTCAAATGAAATGCCATTGAAACCATAGGTACTCATTGAACCCTTTGAAAAATGGGCTTTAGATTTCATTGGACCTATTAATCCGCCATCTAAGCAAAAGAAGTGTATATTGGTATGTACTGATTATGTCACTAAATGGGTTGAAGCCAAAGCGTTAGTTTCTACTACTGAAAATTCAGTTGTTAATTTCCTTTATGAGGATATTTTTACTCGCTTTGGTGTTCCAAGAGAAATTGTGACAGATTAGGGAAGCTAATTCACATCCAACCTAGTGGAGAAGCTGATGGAAGAATACAAAATCAAACATAGAAGATATACTCCTTACCATCCGCAAGACAATGGTCAAGTGGAGTCTACAAACAAAGTTCTTGAAAGTATCATCACCAAAACTGTTCATTTACACAGAAGAGATTGGGCAGAGAGGCTTCCTGAAGCCTTGTGGGCCTACACAACTACATGGAGAAATAAAACAGGACATTCTCTCTATGAACTTGTTTATGGGAAAGAAGTCCTGCTCCCCATTGAGTTCCAAATCAAAACCTTGAAGATGGCAGTTTAATTGCGGATGGATCTATTAGAAGCCCAAAAGCATAGAATGGAGCAGTTGAACGAGCTACATGAGATCAGACAAGAAGCAATCCTAAGAACTGATCTAGTTCAATATCAAAGAGCTAAGTGGCATGACAAATACATCAAAGAGAAAATTTTCAAGAAGGAGTCTAGCCATTGCTATTCGATTCTAAGTTTAAAGACTTTAAAGGAAAATTTCAGACTCATTGGCTTGGGCCATATGAGATTGACAAATTCTTTAGCAATGGAGCGGTAAGAATCAAGACCATTGATGAATCTCAAACTCCTCTTATTGTGAATGGCCATAGATTAAAGATCTATCATAAGCCACTCTCAAAAAAGGAATTTGTCAAAATGTTTCAAGATAATTCTGCAATAGGGCTGGTGAAGAAGAATCCTTCTTCTCCACCAGCCTAGCCTTTGTTCTTTTCTGTTAAAAAATAAATAAATAAATAAAAAACAAAAAATAAAATAAAATTTGTATAACCCTGAAAACCAATCACTGATTGGCAGCCTTATAAAGAAAATGTAGGGCGAAAATCAGGAATTCCTGACACCCTATATTTTCAAAAAAAAATCTCTCTTTCTCATTTTTCATTCCACTCCACCTCATTCCCATTCCACTCCATCTCATTTCAATTCCACATCACTTCATTTCAAATCCATTTCATTCTATTAATAAAAAATTTTATGACCATTTTCATCTAGTCAGTCATCGTCTATACATCTCATTCAGTTATAAGTTTGTTGGGTCAGTTTCCGCAGCTACTCACTGATTCCGCAGCCAGTTGGGTTTCTATAGCCACCACTCTGTTTTTCAAAAATTTACAGTCAGATGTTAGTTCAACAATCATGAAATCAAATGCAGGTATGAGGACATATTATGAAGACATAAGGCATTCAAAAGCACCAATGAGGAGCAACTGATTGAAGACTAAAGAAAAATGACAAGAATTCCAAGGTATCAACAAAAATTATTTCAAATGGCATTATAACACATTTTTGCATAGTTATTAAATCACGAGCTCAACTATATGCAATGATTAACGTAATCCCCCATAACCATTTCATTCCACGAGATTCCTCCATAAACCATGCATTTATTTTCCAATAGCCTCATGATTAATTCTCGGATTTAACTCAAGTTTGGAAATATTCTCACACTCCATTTGTGATTATGGAACGTGGTCGATTTGACTACGACTTCTCTCAGCCACACAAAATCCGTAGCCATTTCATAAACGTTCTTGTGTCCATTCTACAGCCACCCAATTTTAAATACTCCCGGATGCACTTTTCCCCCCACTGTTCTATTGACATCACGACTGCATTTCCACTGTGCTCACATAAGCCTTCACCCTTTTTTGTTCTCTGTTCTACTTCATTCCATGTACCTATTCTCTGATATCTGCTTCAGTCACTAGTCTTCTTCATAAACCTTGTTCATTTTCGATAATTCAGCCGTCTTACCTCTGCTAAACCCTCCTCACGCAGATGAATTTTAAAGAACAAAAGGAAGGATGGGTCGGTCGTTGAGGGTGGAACCAAAGGGACCCAAATTTATGGAAGGATACCCACAAGTGAAAGATATATTGAAGAAGGCCCGGTGGCTACGTTTTGTCCAGAAATTCAAAGGCTACCATAGGGAGGTTACAAAGGCTTTTGCAAGGTATTTTGACAGACTAGAGGTGGAAATTAGAGACCTAAAATTCACAGTAACTGAAGCGTCAATAGCAGCTGCCACAGAACTTCCCCAGGAAGGTGAATGCTGGTTTAAGAACAAGAGAATTGGCGATGAATATTGGAGAGTGATCCTATGTAACCCAGGTATGGATGTCACCATTTTCAACAAAGGGAATTCCTGTTAATGCTTTAAAAGAAGAATGGGCTGGTTTACTGCTGGTTGTTCAAAAGTTTATCACCTGTGAGGGACGTTTTGGAGAAATGTACATATATCATACAAGACTGTTAATGAATTTCCTAGATAACCAGACCCTCAATTTTCCATAATTTTTACTAAACAATTTGAAAAAGATGTCTGTAATCGTCCAAAAACATCTGGGGAACATGGAACCACATTTGTATCACCATGGTCTCGTGAAAATCCTGATAGAAAAACAATTAAAAGAGAAAAGGGACACATGGAAGCAATTTTTAATTAGAAATTTCTTTGAAGAACCCCAAGAAACTCCTAAAGGTAGTATATAAAAAAGAAATAGAAGAAAGAGAGCAGGTGATAAAACTCAAAGCACTCCTACTAACATAGTTGAAAGAACTAGTAGAGAAGAAAGACTGTCTGAAAGGAGGAAGGAAAAGACCGAGGGTAAAAAGCCAACAAAAGCAAAAGAGAAAAGAAGCATTGAGGTTGTGCATCAAACCCCTTTCTCAGAAGACCATCAAGTATTGTCTGAGAGACTGGTTCACCTTCAGTAACAGTTAGCTATGGCCAAAAAGCAAGAAAAAGAAAAACAAAAGGAAGAAGACAAGAGTCCACACTATGTAAGAAGCATCAGGCTTAAGGGAAAATGGAGAAAAGCACAAACGAAAGGACCCCATTTTATTGATTTGGGAGGAGGAACACCTGAAAAAACTCTAGCTGGCCGTAGTCCACCTCATTCTCAGCCAAACGTTGAAACTAGTTCTCAAGATGATGACATGAGTCCTTTTCGTCCAGAGTTTGAAGTCAATTCTCCTCCACAGCATTTTGGGGACAGCCCAAAGAAAACGACACCTGAAATAGATCCAAGGCAGCAAGAGGTTTATGATTACATAGAATCCTTACAAAGAATAGCCACGTGTCCCAACACTTCATCCACTCAGCGTCATGCAGCACAAGAAGCTCTAGTCCAATTGTTGAAACAAGAAGTCTTTGAGTTGGAGGTTGTAAATAGACATATTAAAAATGAAAATGAAGCCTTAAAGGAGCAAAGCAGATTGGACAAGATCATCCATGACAACACTATGCTACATCTGGGACTGTGGCACAAAAAGAACAAGAAATTGAAGAAGAAATGCAAGAAGATAAGTAAAGCACTGATTAATCTTGCTTGATGAAGAAGCCCAAGATGTTAGCAGCACCAAGAAAGAGAGGAAGAGGGCTCGATGTTCTGGCAGAGGTGTCAGGGCATATGAATTGAAGGAGGATGACCAAAATTTTGGTTGCATGGGGACATGCAACACCTTCATAGTGGGGGTATGTTGAGCCCCAAACTTGCATCTTTCCTACACCTTTTTCTAGCTTCTTTCCATTTATCTGAACCTCCTAAGCCATCAATATCATTGCATATTAATTATAAAAGAGCATTTAAAGTGGTTTCTTGACTATGTCTTTGTGTTGCTATTTGAACTAGATTTTTGTTTATGAGCTATGGAATCTTGTCACTTTCCGCAACCAGCTCAACTTTCTGCAACCATTTTGTTAAAGTCTATATTGCAGGTGTCCTCAGGTGAATCGAGCCACATGGGCAAGTTGCAAACGACGTGGACATGGATCGAGTCCTATTGGCTCCGTCGAATTCATCAAAAGAGGCCATAGTCAAAGGTAGTCAAGCGGTGGTCAACCTAAGAGTCTTACGGTGACAAAACTCTGTTTTTCACCACATGAAGACTTGCGTGGCCGTTCCTCAATCTCAAGAGACATATCGACACATGTGGATTGCTCCATAAGCTGAATCCAACAACCACCCTCCATAGATTTAATCTTCACGGTAGCCATAATGCTAGATTCCTAGATGTGGTTGTTCACGTGTCTTTTATCAGCGCAAATTGTAGAAAAGTAGTTATGTCATCCTCTGTTATAAATAATGTGTTCTCATACGCATATTAGTTAGCTTTTGTAATGTAATTTTCACTGTTAACAAGCCCACTGTGCCATGACTTTATTTCTATGTTATCACTGCATTTTGAATACATGAGAAGACTCTGTTTATAAGCTCAATTCGTGGTTGATAGCTTTTGCCCGAGGACTGTGCAGAGGGCCCCTGTACAAGCCGAGGTTTTATTCATTGTTGTATAGTTTCACGCTTTATTTCCTTACGTTCCTTATGCCATAATCATTCACGTGTATATATTGCATTGCTTATGGTATTCACGTTTTACTTCTGTCCATAATTTTTCATGATTTATACTGCTGTTAATTGATCAATGTCTTTGTTCCAAATTATAGTAGGCAGCCCGAGAATTTGCACATAGTTTTCTAATGACTAATGACATGGAATCAATCTTGTCCTTATGCTGATTTATTTTCCTTAGTTTTTAATTCCAGCACTGTTCTATTTATTTTAGTTTTGTACATTTGCTTTATTAGTTAGATTGGATATTAGATTACTCATGTCATTTTCAGTTACCTCTGAAAGCCATAGCGAGACTAATGGTGAGGGATTGAAGTATGAGTGTGCAGTTTGATATTAGTTTATTTTTCTGCAAGTTAGTTATTGAATTGCTCATGTCATTTTCAGTTACCTCCGAAAACCATAGCGAGACTAATGGTGAGGGATTGAAGTATGAGTGTGTAATTTGATATTAGTTTATTTTCCTGCACATTAGATATCAGATTTCTCAAGTTGTTTATGATTACCTCCGAAAGCCATAGCGAGACTAATGGTGAGGGGTCAGAATATGAGTTGATGTAATTTGATTTTAAATTTACTTTGCTTACAATTTTTGGATTTCTTTGAGTACAATTTCTTTTGTATCTAGACAGTAGCAAGGGTAATTGGTTTCATGATCAATAGTTCACTGTTTGTTTGACTAGTATAGTGGCACATTTTCATTTTCTGTTAGGAATTAATTTTGTCATTGCATAGTTTAAGTATGAAGTGGGAAATAAATATAAAGGACATCATTCCCTTGAACATTTATATCCATACTTATCTTTTAGAATTTTCTTCTCACATTAGGAAGCCAACCAAGATAAAAACCCCCAAAACAAATAAAAAATACCAAAAACGACAAAAGTAAGAGAAAGGTTATCTTGCATATATAGTGTTCCGCACTTTGTCAGCTTACAAATCCGGGATTGACAATTAAATGCAGCAATTTAGGACACTAAATTGACCAAACAGACATGTTACTATCAGTTGCATGTGTTTTCCTATAAAGGAAACTCATCCATGCAGTCAAGGGAAAGGTTCCTTGATGATTATGCAGTTCTAACAGCGTGTTAGAACAGTGTGTGAGATCAGTGTTACAACTGGTGAAGGAGATCATATGAGAGGTAACTGCGCAAGGAAATAGGAGCTTGTATGGTAGAGAGGAAGGCTTGTGAGAAGCTTTGTTTGCCTATGAGCATCTAGGAGGATTGTATTGAGATCTGGCTAGCTGTGAGAGCTAAAGTTTTGTATAATTCTGATGTATTTCCACCTTGTATGATAATATAGATAGTGGGGTTTTTAGCTGAGGCTTTCCCCTGAGTATTCTTCTGTGTTTCATGTGCATTGAGTCTCCTTCTGGTTATATGTGTTCAAATCGATCTTTCTCAATATTTAAGCTTACACAAATTGCTTGATAGTAGAAGTATATTATAGTACTTTTCTTTGGTATATTGCATTATTGAGTTAATCTACAATCAAATTTTCTATATGGTCTCAAAGAGAGATTTGTAGAGAATTTGCAAAATTTCTACAATCATAGATATAAATTGTAATATGGGCTTTCTCATGAAAGCTCTCACTAGTAAGGTTGGGTTATTTGGAGAAGATGTAGGTTCTAACAAAGAGATCTGATCAAATTGGAAATTAGGAGATCAAGAGCAACCAAAGAGGGAGTCCATAAAAGAACCCAAAAACATCAACCAAGTTAGAGTGTCATGAACCATTCACAATACCTTTTTGAAATGGAAGTGAAGGTTGACATGGAGCCATATCAAGGTGATATTGACGCTTTGAAGTTAAATCGCTATTTGCGATAATTAGAGGTTTATTTTTGTGATATCCTTGGTTAAAAATCCATGTAAAAATATATAAGACCAGGGTCATGGGACATGTATTACAAGATGAATGGTGGGAAAACCATCATAGTGAGTGTTCATTTAGTTTATTATGGCTAAGGAAATTGGAAAAGGCAATTGAAAAGGCTTTGGAAAGGCAAGAGGCATTAATTAGCATTTTATTTATGAAAATAATGGAAATTGGGAGAAAAGGGAGGTGAAAGGTCATAGGTTGCATGTGAGGAGGAAAATTAAGGAAAATAATGGAAACTGAAGAAAATAGAGGCCTCATTAATAAAAAGGCTTCTGAGGACCAGTGGGTAATCAAGGTCAGTTCAGTTTTGTAGGTCTCTCTCTATTCTCTCTCTCTCATACTCTTGGATACTTATAGTTTTCTTGGAGTACTCTTGGAGAGTGTGAAAGCGCAAAGGAAGAGCACACGAGCACATCAAGATCAACAGCTACAACAGATTTGGCTTGTAGGTACCGAGTTGCATGTATGTTTTCCTAACTAGTTTTGGCATGCATAGAATATGCATGTGGATTATTGGTCATGATCTGTCACTGATGTGGAGGATTTCCTAGATTGATAGTCGATTTCTTGGCCTTGCCATTTCCTGGATAGTCATGGAGGTTGTGAGTTTACTTCCTTGTTTTGTTTTGGTTGGTTCTCGTGTTTCCTTTAGATTGGATTGAGTTATTAGTTCCTAGAAGCCCTGGTTGGACAAATGCTCTGGAATCCTTGTAATAGATTGGGTTGAGTTACTAGTCCTAGAAGCCTTGGTTAGACAAATGCTCTAGAAGCCCTGTAACATCTTGGGTTGAGTTACTAGTCCTAGAAGCCTTAGTTGGAAAAACACTCTGGAGGCCCTAGGTGGGTAAGAGTTACTAGTCTTGGAAGCCTCGTTGGACAAACACTCTTGAAGCCCAGAATAAGTTGTGGGTAGAGTTGCTAGTCCTAGAAGGCCTGGTTGGAAAAACACTATGGAAGCCCAGAATAAGTTGTGGGTTGAGTTACTAGTCGTAGAAGCCCTGGTTAGACAAATGCTCTATAAGCCCAAAATAAGTTGTGGGTTGAGTTATTAGTCCCGGAAGCCTTGGTTGGAACAAACACTCTAGAGCCCTGGAAAGCTTGGGTAGACACCAATATGATGATGTTTTTGTGATGTCCGATCATGGGGTGGAATCAATATTTTATGGGTTGAGATGGATGGCCTCTGAAAGCCCTCGATGGTTTTGGATTGATGTGTTTTATGAGATCCCACATTCATGGTTGGCATATGGCACAGGGGTGAATGGATGAAGAGAGATTTGGCTCAGCCATTCTATGTCCAGGTGCAACATGGTAGTCCTATACTGGTTTGGATTTTACATCATTAATATGAGGTTATTTCTCCATATTATCTCATGATTATTATATCAGTTTATGTGTGGATTGTATGGTTGTTGTTTTTTTGGTAATTATGTTGTTATTATGTTGGTTATGAATATGTGTTATGACAATGGTTATGTATGGCTCCTGTTACGCAGTAATTTGTCACCATCGGCCACCGTCCTTGTCGCGCCCCCACTGTCACACATTGGAGGACACATTTACGGACCTGTGACCAATGACATAACTTGAAAACACTTGCATTGAGGCCTCCTGAGTATGAAGTTCAATAACCCTGAAGACACCTTCTGAAGATTAGCCTTGGAAAATGCCTTTTTCCCAGTAGCGCGGGCACACAGTATATTACCCCGCGCCAATGGCCCAGTCCTTACAAAGAGGGCGCGCCCATAAGCGCTCTATCCCAGAGCACGGCCCGCGCCACACAATTTGGGCATGATTTTGGCCAGCGCATGCTAAGAATGCTTTTTCCCTTGCGACTCACTCAGTTCCCTGAAGGAAAAAGCCCACAAAAGCATCCGGGTTTCGGCTTTTCTATCCAAGGAAACGACTATTATGAGACATTACCAAAACTCAGAACGTGTCTACATACGATGAATATCTCTTCTCCCTTCACCTATAAAAGCCCGTCCCCCCATAATGAACGGGCTAGTTCAGAGTTTTGGAGGCTAAAGCAAAAGAGCAAACAAGCTAGTGTGAGAGAGATAGTTTTTTGAGCTGAAAGTTGAAAGTAAGGTTATGCTGCCGGATTGTTGAGAGAGGAAGTGGTTTTGCAAGACGTGTCGGACTGACTGCCCACCCAGCTAGAAGAGTTTTACAGTGTCAAGCCTTAAGTGGTTGTAATCTCTTCTCTCATTACTTTAATGCAAAGTGACTGTCATTATGGTTTCATTTATGTGTTACATCGGTGATATGTGAATTGTATCTTGCTTGACTGGTACATAGCTGTATGTTTTTGGATTTTATGCTTGTTGTGGTTTATTCTTCACTTGTGCAGGTATCTATGTGCGAATAGCGACCGGCCGGAGATAGAGGATAGGAACGACACTTCCCCCCACAACAAACAAGCGTTGGATCCCAGGTTGGTCTCCCTGATCGACTTCTAAAATTATATAGCTAGGAACTTGCATGCAGCGTGATTGATTGTTGCTAGACCCCTGTGGGGCTAGTGGGATCCACCTCTGTCCGCAGAGGGGATTTACCTCCGCAACAAATTGGCGACTCCGCTGGGGAGTTTGTCTGGTGATTGTTTAAGCTATATTGTCTGATTTTTAAATCAAGGACGGAGCCTGAAGAGCGGCCAGGCAGCCTTCGAAACACTTCCGCCATGCAGAAGTGAAGTAGATCAACGCCTCTTCAGTCTATCTCCGGGTGATTTACAAACTAGATGGTATAAGTCTTGCTTTGCATGTCTTTTTACTGTCATTGTCTGATCTGAACATTGTCTTTGCCTGCAATCCTTACTATTTTTTTTTTTTTTCATTCTCTGGCCTTGTTTAGTTCTTTTTATTATTTTTTCTAAGCAAGCTCGCGCCAGCGCGCTGTTCGTCTGGACAGTCGCGCTACTGGGCGCTATCTGTTTTCATACCTCTCGCGCTACATTCTGGTTAGCGCGGGTTTCAGGCTCTCAGTCGCGCCCCTGTATTTTTGCTTGTCAGTTCCCTGCCAGCGCACTTTTCCTCTGAATGGTCGTGCTACTGGGCGCGATCTGCTTTCATACATCTCGCGCTATACTTTTGTTAGCGCGAGTTGCAGGCCCATAGTCGCGCCACACTAGTCAGATCTGTTTAAGAGCCTGTTGGTCAACCTCTGTTGCTTGGATCTGTTTTTTACCCTGTGTATGCCTCCTGTTGATCTGTTGGTCAGTTTACATGGTTGCATGAAACTCTCGTTTTTCTTTTGCCTTGTTAGGTGGTTGTTTTTGTTTCGAAAAACTGGCTATTAGTTTCCTTAAAAGTAATTTTCCGGCAATGAACGTCTCTTGAAAGTTTTACGTGCATCGTCATTTTTTTTATTAACATTTAAAAAGAAAAGAGAAAAGAAAAAGTTTATTTTTGTTTTATCATTTAGTCATGTTGTGGTAATTCTTTTTGTTTCAAAAAAAAAAAAAAGAGTTTTTCCTTTCTTATCGATTAGCTACATCAGAATTATCTGGACATCGTTTTGTTTACATGAACCTCTTCGCTCTCCTATAGCTAGTTTTCATACAAGCAAAACGAATTCAATTTTTCATGTAGTTGCATTTAGTTTCTTTTTCGAGAGATTACATTCGTTAAGGCCAGCAAACCGAAACTTAATTAAAAGATCAACGTAAAAACTTTTTTCAATGAACCTAACAACGCATTGGAACCTAACGCTTATACTTTAGAGGTCTAGGCTAGAGACGTGTTCCGGCGTCGTTAAGCCTGGTAGATTATCGTCGAGTGGTTGGGTGATT
>APFE030624167.1:0-27525 GCA_000404065.3 Pinus taeda
AGAGAGAAAGCAGATCTTTGAAGGCAGAGGCTTCTTGAGATGAAGGGTGTCCGAAGAGCATGGTGTCATCAACAAACTGTTGGTGAGACAAAGGGTGAAGACCATGTAGAGAAATTCCTTTCAGGGTTTGAGAGGAGATAGCTGAGTGGAGCAGACGGTTGAGGCCTTCAGCCATTAGAACAAAAATAAAAGGGGAGAGGGGGTCCCGTTGACGGATTCCACGAGAGGGGCGGAAGGGCTTGGAGGGAGAACCATTGAGCAGGATAGAGAAGCTGGGTGAAGAGATGAGGTTCATGATCCATCTAGCCCAAGTTGCATTAAAGCCAAACGCCAGTAACATCTGTTGTATATAACACCAGCTGAGTTTATCAAATGCTTTTGAAAGATCAAGCTTCAGAATCATACCTGGCTTTTTTAGAAGCTTCAGTGAATGAATCACTTCGTTTGAGAGAATTACGCCGTCCATTATTTGTCTCCCCTCTACATAACCTATCTGCTCCTGCGAGATGAGGAGAGGGAGAAGGGGTTTGAGCCTATTGGCCAAGACTTTGGAAATAAGTTTGTAGATGATGTTACATAGTGCAATAGGCCTGTATTTGTCGGGCGTGTTTGACTCAGCCCCTTTGGGAATTAGCACTAAGAAGGTGGAGTTAAGCGAAGGGAGAATCCAATGCATTGTTCGTGATTCCTCCACTTATTCCCAAACCTCTGTGCTAACCAGCTCCCAAAATTCATGAAAAAAATTAGCTGTGAACCCGTCAGGACCGGGTGCTTTACCATCTTTGATTTGAGCCATGGCTTCTTCCACTTCTTTCATTGAGATGGATTGAAGAAGTTGTTTGTTGTGGTCCTCCGTAATTATTTTAGGGATGAGCTGTGTAATTTTTTTAATAGCCTGATCTCTTCTTTCTGGTGGTTCCTTAAGGATTTCCTGAAAGTGTTCCTAGAATTCCTTTTCCATTTCTTCATGCTTTTCTAATTTTTCCCCTTGCCTATTGTTGATGAATGCTATATTATTATGTATCCTTCTTTGGATTGTGGATCTGTGGAAAAACTTCATGTTTTTCTCCCCCTCCTTTAGCCAACGAATGTGAGACTTCTGCCACCATAGAGTTTCTTCTTGATGTCTGCGTGTCTAGATTTCAGTCCAAAGGATCTGCTCCTGGTACGCTCTGTCTTCTGTTTGCCCCTCCATAATAATCTTCTGTTGTAAAGTGCACATTTTTTGCTCCAATTTTTTTCGCTGCTCAAATATATTGCCGAATTGGGTATGATTCCAATTTTTTAGAACCTGTTTGAGACTTTTCAATTTTTGTTGAAATTGGAACATGTTGGTTCCTTCAGAGGGTATGAAGGCTTTCCAAGCCTCCTTAACCACTGTTTTGAAATTGGGGTTGGTGAACCAAAATGCCTCAAATCGAAAGGGTCTGTTACTTTTTGTGCATGGTCGTGCCCATTGTAGCATAATGGGCCAGTGATCGGATCCTCCTTGAGGCACAATAGAGGGTTGAAAATCCCCTCCAAGGTGTATGGCATTGTCCGAAATCAGAAAGCGATCCAGTCTTGAGGCGATGCGCTGAGATCCGCTGCATTTGTTGGACCAAGTGTAGACTCCATTTGAAGTGTGAATGTCCATAAGATGGTTATTTTGAATGTAATTACAAAAACCTATATTTTCCCGTTCTAATTTTGCTCTATCGCCACTTTTTTCTTCCAGGGCTCTGATGAAGTTGAAATCGCCCCCTCCAATCCAAATCGGAAATTGTCTGTTTGAATTCAGAATCGTGAGAGTGTCCAGAAGCGCCAGTTTCTGATTTAATTGTTGCGGAAAGTAGACATTTGAAAGATGACTGTGAATGTTTGTTCCTGTGAGATGGAAGGTAGCTTGGATAAAGAAATGAGATACGTGGAAGTCTTGAAGAGTGAGAAGTTGTGGGTTCCAAATGATCTCTAGTCCCCCTGATGCGCTCGAGGCATCCACAGTGACTGAGTTGCAGCCTACCCAAATCTTTCTCAGAATCTTTTCTAAGATGGTACTGTATCTTTTTGTTTCTTGAAGAAAAACTATGGTGGGCTTTTCTTGTTGTATCACATTTTTTAACATTCTATGTTTGGAGGCACTGTTCAACCCTCTTACATTCCAGGAAAGAAGCTTCATGAGGAATTGTGGGGTTGAGATTTGTAGAACTTTGTCAGCTTAGGAAATCTCCTAGATTCCATGAGCAATTCTCCTAGGATGATGGTCCTCTGCAGGTCCGTTTTCTACCCTCTTTTTTTGTTTCTTTTAGGATTTTCTTTCCATCCCATGGGCTTCCTTCTTGTATTCCTAAGCATTTGCTGTGTTGCGCTTTGCTGAGAACTCCTTCCAGCCTTTCGATTTCCCATGGAGGGATTGTATTGTACTCTTTCTGTTTGCAGGCTGTCTCTAGCTTGAATATGTCTAAACCTTCTAAGCTGATATTCTCTGTATCTTCATCCATTTTTGAGGGCATGTTTTGATCTTTCATGAGAGTATTGTCCTGAGTGCTGAGGATTAGAGCCACTTCCAGATCCATTGAGGAAGATTGCACTGCATTCTCTGGTTCTGATTTCTTGTGAGCAGGGGAGATGGGAAGGCTTGAAGGATCTGAGTCAGCTGATGGCTGAGGAAGCTTGAGGATCTGGGAGGGAGAAGAAAGATCAGGGTTATCTAAGGATGAAGCTGGAGGATTCTCATAAGGATCACGAGGGGTGAGAATTGTAAATCTGTTATGGGAGTTCAGATTTTTGGAGCTATCAGGAGCTGGGGTAGATTTCTTTGCATGACGGCGACGATTAGGGATTTTGATGAAGCCTTCTGAGTCTGTGCTAAGATCATTGACAGGAGGTTTGGGTTGAGGATTTAGGGGACAATCCCTGAAGAGATGGCCATGCTCATGGCACTTTCTGCAACGAAAAGGAATGTGCTCATAATCTAAAGTTTGAATCCACTCAAAGTCGTCGTGGAAAAGACTTACCGAGTCTGCTAGATCTTTGGTAAGGTGCATTTGGACACAGATCCGGGCATAAGAAGTGTATCTGTGAGTTTTAGTTTCCTCAGAAGCTTTGATGAAGGTCCCCAGGTTGTTGGCTATGTCCCTTAGAGTTTCCTCCTTCCAATATTCTGCAGGGAGGGAATACATTTGTATCCAGAAAGGAGCCCAGCTTTCTTTCCGTTCTCTTAAGTACAGTCCAGAAGAATTAAAGAAGTACGGACCTCCTTCAAATATTTGTGATTTGTCCTCCAGACAATTAAAGATTGTTGTGAAGAAGCCTTTGGGGCCAAACTGCAAAGTGACTTGTCCCTTAGGCTTCCACTTTGAAGCAATCCAGCCATGCAAGGCCTTTTCAGTAGGCCAGAATCCGAGGAACTTGCCGATGAGTGCATGGTCCCTCATGAATTGAATTTCGCCATTGAACCGTTGGCTGGGTAGTTCGACTTTGATTCTTTCAGCCTTTTTTGGTATGCATGTGGCTGAAGTCGCCTTTGGTTGTATCTTAGGAGCTTTTTTATTCCCGCCACTGTCTTTGCCCGTGTCATCGCATGCAGCAGCAGTTTCTTCTTCATTGGTAGCCGGATCTGGTCCTTGATCTGTTTCTGGGAGGCTTGCTGGTTTGTGCAGAGGATCTTTATGTTTTTTCCTTGAGTTGTCAGAGGATGAGCCGATGTCTGGAGGGGGGGAGGATCCCGCCCCTCCTCGGGGCGCATTCATTGGAGAACCTTCAGTGAGGACGCCTCAGATTGAAGGTTGAGAGTTACGTGAAGCAGGGGTTTTCATAATGGAGAGCCGAGGCAATTCAGATCGCATCTGCAGAGCGCTCGATTTTGGATCGTTTTTTCCTTTCTAATATATTATTGTTCAATTTAAATTTAAATATTAAAAATATATAAATATACAATATAATATTTTAATAAAAAACATTTTTTAATATATATAAAATAATTTTCTAATTAGATTCAAATTTTAATTATAATAAATATGTATGGTTTATAACTATATTAAAACATATAAATAATACATTATAAAATTTTTAAAAAAAAATATTTTTTAATATACATAAAATAATTTTCAAACTAAATTCAAATTCAAATTATAATTATAATAAATATGCATAGTTTTTTTTTACACTGGAAAAATCTGTAATTTTCATTAAGAGAAGGAAATTACATATTGTAAATGCGGTAGCATATGCTAAATCTTTTCATACCAAGATCCACCACACAGGGTGATCTGTCATTGTATACCAAATATAATGATGATAGCCTATTTTACTGTCTGGCTTGATCGCCTGTACAAGACCACGCAGGGTCAAATTTCTCTATATGTATGTTTTTCGTAGATAGTAAAAATAAATTCCAGATTTTATGCATTTATTTCTCTGATATTCGGGACTGTTGTCCCTATTGGGCTCTCCGGTCTATATATGGCCTATGGAATAAATAGTACTCCTCAGATCCTTGTTGTTCCAATATTATCCGTTCTCCTCTGGGAAGTGCCAGAGCCTCCTTGGATAATTGATCAGCGCAGTTGTTATGTTCCCTGTATATGTGAAGGCAAGAGATGTGATTGAATGCTGCCTTGAAAGTTTGTATTTCATACATTATATTGCTGAGAGTATATATGTGACAAGTTGTAATAAGGTTGAACCAATTTACAACAGTCTTCGAATCCCCATATATATTAAGATTTTGACACCGCTGTTCCAGGGAAAAGTGTAATAAATTGCGAAGAGCCATTATTTCCGCAAAGTTGTTTGAGCCCACACCAAGCCCCATCTGTACTTTGAATCTATGATTTTCGTTTCTATGAAGCACGAATCCTCCCCCACAACCAATTTGGTTTGTTGCCCCGTCGAAGAAGGCCCAGGGGGTAGTGAAATCAATAGTAGGAGGAGGCAGGATACTCCTCACCCTGGTGGGAGTGGGATCAGGAAGTTCTGTGAAGGAGGAGATAATACTGGCTTCAGTACGCGGCCAACACACCATCAGATTCTCAAATATATCTCGGTTTCGAACTTTCCATAAATGCCAAGCCACAATTAAGGGGAGGTTCAATAATTTTGAGCCTGGATACCTTTGTTTCCAATCAACCCAGGAACTTTAAATATCCACCCCGTTCCAAGTTCCAGTGAAGCCGATAGGAGCTGAGATGTTATGCCAAAGAGCTTGTGAAACCGGGCAATGAAGAAAGACGTGCGCAGTTGTTTCTTCTGCCGCCTTTCACAGGATACACCAAGAAGGCCCGTATATCGCTCGATGGGAGAGATGTTCACCTGTGGGAACGATGTCTTTTAGAACGCACCAAAAGAAGAGCTTTGTGCGAGGGGGAGCTTTTAACTGCCATAAATCTTTCCACTAGTTGCAGAGCGAATCAAGTTTTTTGTGCATTATGAGAGTGTTGTAACCCTGCTTTGGTGCGTAGATACCATTATCAGCCATACACCATACTAATTCGTCTAACCCCTGTTTAATCCTTATATGAGATTCAGTTAATGCTGAGATGAAATTGTCCCATTCCATATGCCATTGTGGAGGAAGATCGAGGTGTCGAGCCATCTTCCAAGCCTGTGAAAATATATCTGTGCGTTGTTGATCAGCAATGTCAGCAAATACCTTGATTTCTCGAGCATTTAGGAGTCTGATAAGTTCTCTGCTGAGTATGTGTCTCCCACCACTGCCAATCCATGGGTCAAGCCCTATCCTACCTAAACTTCCATCATTTATTCTCCAGACCAAGTTGTCACGGATGAGTGGGAGAGAATGTATAAGTGCCTTCCAAATCGACGAGCATCCCTTCGATTGCCAGGATGGTAATATGATCCAATACAATAACCTCTGGGGCCATATATATTTATGGTATGATACATGAGCCCATAGATTCTGACTTGTCATAAGGGTCCAACCCATTTTGGCAGAAAGTGCTTGAGCGAAGGCGGGGAGGTCCTTGAGTCCCCATCCTCCCCATTTCTTTGGTAGGGTAATATTCTGCCAGCTGATCCAGGCGAATAACCTTTTGTCCTGGTTACCATTCCAGAGGTATCTGTTACAGAGATTTTTTAACCGCCCCAGAATATTCCGCGGAATCCATGAAAGAGCCATCCAGAAGACCGGAGTGGCTTCTAAGACCGATTTAATGAGCACTAGCCTGCCGGCCCTTGATAGATATCTGAAACTCCATACATTTAGTCGCTTCTCCAACTTTGTTACCAGCCAAACCCAGTCAGCGATTCTTTGACTGATGGGTTTTAGCCAATAGCCCAAGTATTGGAGGCCCCTATCCAAGGGGTGAATGCTGTAGGGAAAAGCCTGCTGGGCAAAAAAAGATTCTTGAACAGAAGTATGCGAGCAAGTGATAGTGGATTTGGATTGATTAGCGAGCATACCTGTGGCAGAAGAGAAGAGCAGAAGGATCTTTGAAAAGGATCTGGTATTGCGAATGCTGCCATCCATTAGAATGAGAACATCGTCCACGAAGAGCAGGTGTGTGAGTGAGCAAAATTCTGAGATCCTGAGGCCCCAGATGTCACCTGTCCTTTTTGCAGAGTCAATGAGACGGCTAAGACCCTCCATGATGAGCAGAAAGAGCAGGGGGGACAGAGGGCATCCTTAACGTAGTCCCCTTTCAGAGTGAAAAAAGGGGGAGGCCAAGCCATTTATAAGAATGCTGAATGATGGGGAAGTAATGCAGGCCATAATCCAGGAGATGTAAGAGTGAGGAAAACCCAGATGGATGAGAATCATTTTGATGTACAACCAATTGGCTCGGTCAAAAGCTTTGGAAAGGTCAATCTTGAGTAGGATACTCTTGAGATGCTTAGACCAGATGGAGTGAATGGCTTCCTGAGCCAATCCAATGGCTTCATGAATCTGTCTGGATTCGAGGAAAGCAAATTGTTGGGGGGCGATATGTCTGGAAAGGATTGGTTTGAGCCGGCTGGCAATGGTCTTCGAAATGATCTTGTAAAGGCAGTTGCGCAATGAGATAGGCCTATAATCATCAAAGGAAGAAGGGGAGTCCGATTTCGGAATGAGAGCTAAAAAGGTCGTGTTGATAGCGTGGTAGATAGATCCAGAATTTCTGCTCTCTTCCACGACCTTCAGAAGATCCTACCCCAAAATATCATAAAAGGCTAAATAAAATTCTATGGTCCACCCGTCTGGACCAGGGCTCTTATCTTTTTTGAACCATTTTAGTATACCTTCCAGCTCCCCGGTAGTAACCGGAGCACTAAGAAGCTCCACATCCTCCTCCTCAGCAAATCTTGGAAAATGACTCGCCACTTGAATGATATCTGGTAGATTGGCTTCAGGTGGGCATCTGTATAGCTCACGGAAGTGGGATATGCCCAGGCGAGCAATCTTGTTAAAAGAGTCTGCCATATCTCCTGCTGGAGTAGGAAGTTTCCAAATGGTATTGGATACCTTTCTGCTGTTGGCATAGCTGTGGAAGAACTTTGAATTGTCATCTCCTGCTTGTATCCAAATAGCCCTACTTCTCAGTCGCAAAGATTCTTCATGCTCTTTAGAATGCTGGCCTTTTGGTTTTCCAATTCTATCAAACGACTCTTGTCCGTTGTAGAGCTAAATCCCAGTCCCCGTTCATCCGTTAAAGCGCTCAACTCTGATTCAATGATGATAAGATGAGAGGTGTCTCGGGCTTGCTTATCCTTTGCCCATTTAATCAACAGGTGCTTAATATCGGTGAGATTCCTGCAGAACCCTTTTGCAAATGATTCTGTGCCATTAATGGGATGATTTACCCAATATTCAGATATCATCTTGACATATGTTGGGTCCTTCAGCCAAGTATGATTGAATTTGAATGGGAATTTTGGCTTCTTGAAGGGACCTTGAATTTCCAGATAGATAGGTGAGTGATCCGAAATGCCCCCCGTGCCCACCCATTTCTTATAATGATGCAGCCTCTGAAGAAGTGTGTCCTTCATAATAAATCTGTCCAGTCTGCGGGCTAGTGCAGCATCTCCCACTCTCCTATTTCTCCAGGTAGGAAGAATTTTTTGCATGGGGACATCCACAAAATTTGTCTGTTCTAATAGGCTTGTCATATAATCTGAGATTTGATCTATTTGTGCCGTCGATCCCCAAGATTCCCTAAATCCCAAAGAAAAATTGAGATCCCCACCAATAATAGTCTTCTCATCATTCAAAAGATTGAGATGGAGGAGCCTCTCCCAGAATTGTTCTCTCTGATTACAAGGGGTGTAAACATTCACAATCCTTAAGTTCATTCCCAGATCGGCGGTGAAAATATCCATCCCCAGGTAGCCTGCCCCCCCCAAGAGGCCTCCACCTTAATGGTGCGCGGGTTAACTCCAATGGCCAGACCACCAGAGCGCCCAGCAGCGTCGAGGGCAATATAGATCCATCCAGGAGTAATAGAATGCATAGAGCAGATGATATGATCAGCCGAGCAGAGAGTTTCTTGGAGCATAATGATGTCGATAGGATCGGTCTCGATGAGACGCTTCATGGCTAGTTTCTTGGAGGAGCTAGCCAGTCCTCTGCAGTTGTATGATAAACACTTCATGGTGGAACACTTCGCGGGGCTTGTCCTGCTCTAAGGACCCCTAAAATGGTGGAATGTTGGCCAGAGACAACCTCCGCCCCTGCAATCTTAATAGCCTTAGAAAGATGAGATTTCCTTCCTCTGGTAGGCTGGGAACCGACCTCTGGTAAAGAAATACCCAGCCCTGCCTGGGGAGTAGTTAAATCTTTAGCATGAGACCTGGAGCATAAAAAGTATGGGTGGGGAGGGGAAGACTCAGGAGGAGACCGGGGAGACGCAGAGGGAGAGGATGGCGGACGTAAGGAAGGGCCAGTGGAGCACAAGGGAGGAGGGGATGGCATAACACAATGAGCCATGGAAGTCTGATACAAGGGACCAGATACAGAAATGACATGATCAATATTAGAGATAGAAGGGTGTAGAGGAGAAACCGAGACAGTTCCGGCTTCTGCTGCTGAGGGAGCCCCAGATCCGACTTCTACTGCTGTAGGAGCCCTGGTCATCGTCGGTGAAAGCCTTGCTCCCGGATCGCCCGCAGGTGAGGAAGCCGCAGGAGGCTGGCCCGCAGCATTGGGTCGGGGGGAAGCCAGAGAGGCAGCCCTAGGAGGTGGCGACGAGATCTTCGGGGAGTCTTCAGATTTTCTGATGAGAGGGCATTCCTTGTAGAGCTGGCCGACCATGTGGCACCGATTGCAGCGGAATGGTACCCTTTCTGTTCTCTGTTTTATCGCCCCCACTGTAGAGTGATCTTTTCCTCGAGCCCTTCACGGGTGTCTAAGTGAACCAAGATGCGCGCGAGGGTCCTGCTCCTAGATTCCACGAAAGAGCGGTCATGATCCAAGTAGGTACCAAGTGCATTACCTATTCTTTTGAAAGCTTCATCACTCCAGAATTGCAATGGAAGACCTGGCAACCGCACCCATATCGGTCCGGCTCCGATTTGTTCATGAACAGGGTCGAATAGGGGGCTCCACCTTTTGAGAAGAACTAAAGCTGATTCAATGTGCCAGTATCTGGCCAAGACCAGGTTTGTATAGCTTTCCTTCGAGAACTGTAAGGAGAACCATCCTTTGGGCAGGACATGGACATCCGGAAGTTCAAGAAGTAAATCCCCCCAGATCTCTTTCACCCAATGAGATAACTTTTTTGCCAAATATGCCCTGCCTCTGATGTGCCCTACCAGCACTGTAGATGCCATGATAGCAAGATCGCTAATCGCCGAAGCTTCTCCAAGCCTAATCGAAATATCCTTTGAGGTAACCTTGATACACTTTGATTTCTTCTTGCTGGTGCGAGGGGCCGTTGGGTTGTCCACCAGGGGGTTGGTAACGCCATCCAACGGGGAGGGTTTAGAGGGATTTACATTGTCGGTAGAAGTCTTGAAACCTCCAGAAGAGCAGGGACCAGCGGATGAAGTATTTGCAGTAGCAGAGGTCTGTGGAATGGCCGTAGGGGTAGAGCGAGTCGGGGGAAAGTGTAGAGCATCCGGAGAGAGAGAAGGGGCTTCAAAGATTGGGGGATCTATAGGGATCGGCCCAGTATTAGGCGGAACAATACTGTGCCGGGGAAATAAACCCACAGGAGGACGCAAAGAATCCAGTCCGGCAGCCAGGCGAGGTGTGAACGACGGAGTGCTGGATGAGAAGCAAGGGTTATCGAATATGATTCGATCCGGGAAGGGCTCTTCCGAATAGTCAACCATCTCCAGCTCCACGTTCTCAGCCATCCTGTCACCAGTTCGATATCCGAGAGCGACAGGTGTAGACTCTTACGGTGAAGGATTGAACAGAAGCCTGATCAGAGGCCGTGTCAGAGCCGCAGGGGCCGAAGAAACCCTAGCCCAACCCTTCACGAGCGCGCGTCATGGCTTTCCATGTCTTCATTATGATATGCATAGTTTTATTTATATTTAGATAAATAATAAATATTTTATTTTTCCCTTAGTTAACTTTAGTTGATATAGGTTAGTTCAATCTAGTTGGCATTCATTCATAAAGCCTTGAAGTGTATTAAAAAAACAGACCACATTTATTCTAATATAGATAATATTGATTAAATCATATTTGTTTAATTAGCATTTTTTAGAAATCATATAATATAATATTTTATTAATATTGGATTTAAATTAAATTTTAATTATTATATAAAAAACATTATAATAAATAAATATAAAATTTTAATAATATGTAAATATATTTTTTCATATATACAATGTTTTATATTTCATGTGAAGAATACATTGTCAACATTGTCGACATCCATCATGCATTTACAAGAATTGAAACTAAGTAGGGTGGATTCAATTTCTTCCTCCGAACCATCCAAAATAACTCTATTTAACAATAATATTAAAATTTTAAGCATTATACAATTGTAAATATTTTTTTAACCAATATATATTGAATATTTATTATTATATACATGTTATATATTATTAAATATTTTATTAATATTAAATTAAATCTAATCTAATTTAAACTATTAAATATTGAATTTACAAATAAAATAGAATGATTATATAAATAACAATATTAATAAAAATACAATTAAATAATTATAAAAGTACAAATTTAAATTATATAAAATTTAATCCAAATTATAAATTCATATCAAATCAAATATAATTATTCAAATAAAATATAATCATTGTCCCAAAGTGTGTCTAGAGATAAAAAGAGTGAGGGGAAAGGGGAGAGTATGGGGAGGGGAAAGGGGTTCTAGAGAGAGAGAATGGATGGAAAGGCACGGGTTGTGGAGAGAGAGAGAGTGGGAGACGCTGTGGAAGGGGGGTAAGTTGGCGAGGAGAGAGTGAGAGAGAGAGAGAGAGGGGGTGGGGTTTGATGTTATGAATTTGAGATATAATGTTATAAATTCATATCATACAAATATAAAATAATCATTTAAATACAATTATTCAAAGGCAATCATATGATTATATAAATCAAATATAATCATTGCCCCAGAGTGTGTGTAGAGAGAGAGTGTGTGTGAGTAAGGGGAGGCGAGACGAGGTGTAGAGAGAGAAAGAGAGTGGATGGAAGGGTGCGGGTTGTGGAGAGAGAGAGGGGCATGGAAGGGGGGTGAGTGGGTGTAGAGAGACAGTGTGTGTGTGGAGGGGGTTAGAGCATGTTGGATGTTAAGAATTTGAGAGATAATATTTGTATGTGCATATTTATAGAAAGAGCTTGTCTTAGCTTCAAGAATTATAAATTCTCTACTGACGAGGCCAACCACGTGAAGGTGGAAGCTCATCTGGCCTCCCCCCTCACTTCTAGCCTATTATTACACTACGCTCATCACTCCCCAATCCCCATGTTTTGTTTTATTTTAAATTACATACAAGATATGAGCCACATTCATTCTAAATTCATAGATATAAAGGAAGCCCAAACAATAAATTTAATATAGTATCATCAATGCACATCAAATTTCCGTTAATACATGAGTAGATATCAAATTTTGTAAACACGAAAACATTAGGCTTACATTTTTTTATTATTGCAGAAAAATAAGCATCAAATTTGTAATCAGTACAAGCAAAGATACTGTAAATACACAAACCCCAAAAAAATGTGAAACATACAAACATAACATGCCAAACACAAAAAAACGTTGTAAAATTTGCATAAATATACAAATCTATGTGGACAATGAGCAATCCCAATGTTTCATTTAATTTTAAATTACATACAATATGTGAGCCACAATCATTCTACATGCATAGATATAAAGGAAACCCAAACATTAAATTTTATACATAATCATCAATGCACATCAAATTTCCATTAATACATGAGTAGATATCAAATTTTGTAAACATGAAAACATTAGGCATAAAAATTTTGATTACTGTAGAAAAATAAGCATCAAATTTGTAATCAATACAGGTAAAGATATTATAGATACACAAACCCCAAAAAATGTTAAACATACAAACAAGACATGCCATACACAAAAAATGTTGTAAATGCATGAACATAAAAACCTATGTGGACAATGAGCAATGACAATATTTTATTTTAATTTAAATTACATACAATATGTGACCCACATTCATTCAAAATGCATAGATATAAAGGAAACCCAAACAATAAACTGAATACATTATCATCAATGCACATCAAATTTCCATTAATACATGAATATATATCAAATTTTGTAAACATGAAACATTAGGCATAATTTTTTTTATTATTGCAAAAAGATAAGCACCAAATTTGTAATTAGTACAAGCGAAGATATTATAAATACACAAACCCTGAGAAATGTGAAACATACGAACATGACATGTCAAACACAAAAAAACGTTGTAAATGCATAAAAATACAAACCTGTGCGGATAGTGAGCAATGACAAAATAAATTCACACACTTCAAAGTACATATCAACATGTCATGCACAATCATTGTAAATACTATGCAAACCAAACTCAAAACACAAGCATGGTTACAATCGTGAATACACATCAAATTTTGTAAGCACACAAACATTAGGCATCATTGAATTGTTTATTACTCATGCAGAAGTGTAAAAGAAAACACACAAACATTGCACTTCCATTTTTTATCGTCACCCAAATATGTTGCAAATACACAAACATACAAGCATCACGTATCAGTTACACCCTAAAAATGTTGCAAATGCATAAGATACAAGCACATAGAGATACTAAGCATTGGCAAATAAAATTCACACACATTGCAGAGTACATATCAAAATGTCATACACAATCATTGTAAATACACAGGCATACAAATGGAACTAAAACCACAAATATTGCTACAATCATGAATACACAACAAATTTTGATCACCATACACAAAGAATGTTGTAAATGCAAAAACGTACAAATGTCACCCATAAAATTTTGATCATTGCACACAAAATATTGCAAATATACACATATCGCACATCAAATTTGAATCATCGCAGAAAACATGTTGTAGATAGTCATTCCAAAATACACATCAAGTTTTGTAAGCACACAAACATGAGGAATCATTGAATTGTTTATTACTCAAGAAGAACTGAAAAAAGAAAACTCACAAACATTGCACTTCCATATTTTATCGTCACCCAAAAATGTTGCAAATACACAAACATACAAGCATCACATCTCAGTTACACCCTAAAAATGTTGCAAATGCATAAGATACAAGCACATGGAGATAGTAAGCATTGGCAAATGAAATTCACACACATTGCAGATTGCATATCAAAATGTCATACACAATCATTGAAAATACACAGGCATACAAATGGAACTAAAACCACAAACATTGCTACAATCATGAATACACAACAAATTTTGATCACCGCACACAAAGAATGTTGAAAATACAAAAACATACAAATGTCACCCATCAAATTTTGATCATCGCACACAAAATGTTGCAAATATACACATATCGCACATCAAATTTGAATCATCACAGAAAGCATGTTGTAGATAGTCATTCCTCAATAAATATCATGAATACACATCAAGTTTTGTAAGCACACAAACATTAGGCATCACTGAATTGTTTATTACTCCAGAAGAATTGTAAAAGAAAATTCACAAACATTGCACTTCCATTTTTATCGTCATCCAGAAATGTTGCAAATACACAAACATACAAGCATCACGTATCAGTTACACCCTAAAAATGTTGCAAATGGATAAGATACAAGCACATGGAGATATTAGGCATTGGCAAATGAAATTCACACACATTGCGGAGTACATATCAAAATGCTATACACAATCATTGTAAATACACAAGCATACAAATGGAACTAAAACCACAAACATTGCTACAATCATGAATACACAACAAATTTTGATCACCGTACACAAATAATATTGTAAATACAAAAACATACAAATGTCACCCATCAAATTTTGATCATCGCACACAAAATGTTGCAAATATACACATATTGCACATCAAATTTGAATCATGGCAGAAGACATGTTGTAGATAGTCATTCCTAAGGGGGACACACATACACACATTTTAGAACACATATCAACATGCAATTCACATTCATTGTAAATACAAACACTAAATATAACTCAAAGAGCAAACATTGTCATACACAATCATGAACAAAGTAAAAAATGTCAGTTATCATCAAACGCTACATGAAAAGAATATGAATACACATCACTACACAAACAAGAACTATTTTAATATATTTAAAATTTAAAATGTGTAAACCATGCATACTAACAATTAAGAAGTTATTAACTTAAAACCTATGATGCTAATTATTTTTAAACATAACCAAAGAGGAAAAGTAAAAACTAAAAAGTGGAAAGGGAGAGAGGATGCACAAGCCCTTAAGAATGACCATGGTTCATTCTCAAGGGCATTGAGAAGGGGCTTTTAGCCCCTTCAAACATACCCCAATCCCTTCTGTTAATTTCTTCTTGGTCAAACCACAACAAGAATAGGGTATTTTCTTTATTTTTCTCTGCCATCTTCCAATTGAAGAATTCGTAAAGCTTAATCAATGTTTAGGGATTCAATTACAGGTACAGGTACCCCAATCCCTTCATTTCAGATTTCTTTATGTTAATTTCTTCCTAGTCAACCACAACAAGAATAAGGTATTTTCTTTATTTTTCTTTCTGTTAATTCTTTCTTTCAGCGCTGTAATGATCGAAATTGAAATGGTAAAGCAGCCCTGTAATGAGTATTTACTTTTAATTGAGCGAAATCTAAATGTCAAACCAACCATGTAATGAGTATTTTTGTTAATTCCTTCTTTCAACCCTGTAACGCTGGAAACTGAGACGTCAAACTAAATTTTGCTCTCAAAACAGAACCCAGTCCTTTGGTTTCAATTTTGTTTAGGTTAATTTCTTCAACTTAGTCAAACCACAGCGAGAATAGCATATTTTCTTTATTTTTCTTTTTGCAATTCCTTCCCTCAGCCCTGTCATGACGAAACCAAGGTGTCAAACCACATACTAGTACTTTCTTTTAATTGTCTAAGAATATTTTCTATTGTTTTGTTTAGCTGTGGATTATCGATCCATCCGATAATTATTGTTGAGCTTAACTCATTTATCTATTTGGTGCTTATGAAATTCATTCCTATTGTTTTTACTCATCCCGTAACTATCCCATTTGTTCAGATTATTCCTTGCCCAAGTTACCCAACTTTAATTTGCATGACAATTAATATTATTTAGATTATTCCTTGTCCATCAGTTACCCAACTTTGATTTGTATGACAATTAATATGCATATACACATGTTCAACATTTCAATGTAATTAGCCTATATTTTTGTTTTATTGTGAGTTGGAACACAATCATCATTTGAATTCGATTTGTTTTCTAAATACATAATAAATTTAAAAATCATTACTTGAATTTAAATATTTAAATAAAAAATATATAATAAATTGAAATTTCAATAAGAAATATCATTTAAAAATGTCATGTTAGGGTTTGTCAATGTTTTCGCGGCAAATCAAACCCATCACACACTGTCGTTCTTGGAACCAAGGGTGAAGTTAGTTTGATTAGCAGCGAATATTGTAATGATTAATTAACCATATAGAAAACATTTCAGACCATAGCATCATCAAATTGTGAGATGATACTTCAATTTGAATTAAAGTTTGGTATATGTATTTTAAATAAAGATTGAAATGTAAGTGATGATTCCTAAATTTATTATACATATTTTAAATAAAGATTTAAATTCATGTAATGATTTCTGGTTTCATTTAAGCTTTCTCAATTATTAAAATTATTAAATTTAGTAGTGTAATTTATCGCTTTAAAAATAATCTTTTCTGAATCATTTCTTTATTAATATTATTTATTTTATTCTATTTTTCAATCATTTTAAAATCTAGATAATTAATATTTTATTAAATTCTACACTATATTTTATTAATAATATAAAATTAATATAATATATAATGAAAAATTGTTTAAAATTGATTTTAAATATGTGTTTTAATAAATGTCTTAACTACAATACGTATATATAAAAATTTTATAGATCTAGATGGGGTTAGAGTAAGCTTGGCTAAGCCAAGCTAAGCGAAAGCTAGAGTAGGTTAGAGTAGGCTAGGTTAGGCTAGGCTAGAGTACGATAGGGTAGGCTAGCATAGGTTAGAGTAAGCTTAGCTAGAGTTGGCTAAGCTAGAGTAGGCTAGGCTAGACTAGGATAGGATAGAGTAGGCTAAGCTAGAGTAGGCTAGGCTAGAGTGGGTGAGGCTTGGGTAAGGTAGGCTAGAGTAAGCTAGGGTAGGGTAGGGTAGGGTAGGATAGATTAGGCTAAGATAGACTAGGCTAGGCTAGGCTAGGCTAGGCTAGGCTAAGCTAGGAAAGAGTAGGCTAGTTTAGGCTAGGCTAGAGTACGATAGGGTAGGCTAGCATAGGTTAGAGTAAGCTAAGCTAGAGTTGGCTAAGCTAGAGTAGGCTAGGCTAGACTAGGATAGGATAGATTAGGGTAAGGTAGGCTAGAGTAGGCTAGGTTAGGCTAGGCTAGAGTAGGCTAGGAAAGAGTAGGTTAGTTTAGAGTAGGCTAGGGTAGGCTAAGGTAGGTTAGCCCACAGTAAGCTGAAGTATGCTAGACTAGAGTAAGTTAGGCCAGAGTAGGCTAGGCTAGGCTAAGGTAGGATAGGATAGGGTAGGCTACAGTAGGCTAGTAGGGTAGGCTAGGCGAACTTAAAGTAGGCTAGACAAGAGTAGGTTAGGCTAGAGTAGGCTAGGGTAGAGTAAGTTAGGCTAGGCTAGGCTAGACGCAACTAAAGTAGGCTAGAGTAGGCTAGGATAGGGTAGGCTAGGTAGGCTAGTAGGATAGGCTAGGAAAACCTAGTAGGCTAGGCTAGCGTAAGCTAAGCTAGAGTAGGCTAGGCTAGGGGAGGCTAAGATAGATTAGGCTAAGGTAGTCTAGGCTACACTAGGCTAGAGTACACTAGGCTAGGTAAGAGTAGGTTAGGCTAGGAAAGAGGATGCTAGGCTAGGCAAGAGTATGTTAAGTTAGGCTAAAGTAGAGTAGGGCAGGCTAGACTAAGCTAGGGTATGCTAGAGTATGATAGGGTAGGCTAGGGTAGTCTAAGCTAGAGTAGGCTAGGATAGATTAGTCTAAGGTAGGGTAGGGTAGGGTACACTAGAGTAAGCTAGGTTGGGCTAGAGTAGGTTAGGCTAGGATAGAGGATGCTAGGAAAGAGTAGGTTAGGTTAGAGTAGGCTAGGGTAGGCTAAGGTAGGCTATCCTAGGGTGAGATGAAGTACGCTAGACTAGAGTAGGTTAGGCTAGAGTAGGCTAGGATAGGCTAGGCTAGGCTAGAGTAGGCTAAGATAGGGTAGGCTAGGGTAGGCTAGTAGGCTAGGCTAGGCGAACCTAGAATAAGCAAGACAAGAGTAGGTTAGGCCAGACTAGGCTAGGGTAGAGTAACTTAGGTTAGGCTAGGCTAGGCTAAGCTAAAGTAGCCTAGAGTAGGCTAGGTAGGCTATTAGGTTAGGCCAGGCGAACCTATAGTAGGTTAGACAAGAGTAGGTTAGGCTAGAGTAGGTTAGGGTAAAGTTAGGTTAGGCTAGGCTAGGCGAACCTATAGTAGGTTAGAGAAGAGTAGGTTAGGCTAGAGTAGGTTAGAGAAGAGTAGGTTAGGCTAGAGTAGGTTAGAGTAAAGTTAGGGTAGGCTAGGCTAGGCTAAAGTTTGCTAGGTTAGGGTAGAGTAGGTTACGTTAGGTTAGGCTTCAATATGCTAGGGTAGGTTGTGCTAGAGTAGGATAAGCTAGGCTATGCTAGAGTAAATTTAGCTAAGCTAGGCTAGACCACGTTAGGGTAGGTTATTCTTGAGTAGGATAGGGTAGGTTATGCTAGAGTAGGATAAGCTAGGCTACCTTAGAGTAGGCTTGGCTAGGCTAGGCTATACTATGTTAGGTAGGCTATGTTAGGTGAGGCCAAGCAAAACTAGGTTAGGCTAGGGTAGGCTAGAGTAGGCTAAGCTAGGGTAAGCTAGGGTAGGCTAGGGTAGGCTAGAGTAGGCTAAGCTAGGGTAGGTTAGGCTAGGCTGGACTATGTTAGGTAGGCTAGGGTAGGTGAGGCCAAGCTAGACTAGGTTAGGCTAAGGTAGGTTAGAGTTGGCTAACGTATGGTTGGGTAGGCTAGGATAGGCTAGGCTAGAGTAGGCTAAGGAAGGTTATGTTAGGGTAGCCTAGGGTAGGTCAGGTTAGGTCTAAGTAGACTAGGTTAGGGTAGGGTAGGGTAGCATATAGTAGGGTAAACGAGAGTAGGCTAGTATAAGATAGGTTAGGTTAGGCTAGGTTGGTAGGTTAGAGTAGGCTAGGCTAGGCTAGGTTACGGTAGTCTAGGGTGGCCTAGAGTAGGGTAGTCTATGGTAGCCTAGAGTAGGTTATGCTAGAGTAGGATTGGCTAGGCTAGGCTAGAGTATGTTAAGTAGGCTATGCTAGGTGATGTCAAGCTAAACTAGGTTAGGCTAGGCTAGGCTAGGCTAGAATAGATTAGGCTAAGCTAGGGTAGGCTAGGATAGGCTAGGGTTGTCTAACCTATGGTTTGGTAGGGTAGGCTAAGCTAGGCTAGAGTAGGCCAAGGAATGTTATGTTCTCGTAGCCTAGAGTAGGTTATGTTAGTTTTAAGTAGACTAGGTTAGGGTAGGGTAGGGTAGGGTAGCCTATAGTAGGGCATACTTGAGTAGGCTAGTATAAGCTAGGTTAGGCTAGGCTAGGTTGGTAGGTTAGAGTAGGCTAGGCTAGGCTAGAATAGATTAGGCTATGCTAGGGTAGGCTAGGATAGGCTAGAGTTGGCTAACCTATAGTTTGGTAGGCTAGGCTAGGCTAGGCTAGAGTAGTCTAAGGAATGTTATGTTGTGGTAGCCTAGAGTAGACTATGTTAGGTTTAAGTAGACTAGGTTAGGGTAGGGTATACTTGAGTAGGCTAGTATAAGCTAGGTTAGGCTAGGCTAGGTTGGTAGGTTAGAGTAGGCTAGGCTAGGCTAGGTTAGGGTAGGCTAGCATAGCCTAGAGTATGGTAGATTAGAGTAGGCTAGGCTAAGCTAGGTTGGTAAGCTAGAATAGGCAAGGCTAGGCTTAAGTAGACTAGGTTAGCGTAGGCTAGAGTAACCTAGAGTAGGCTAGTATAAGTGAGGCTGGGCTAGGCTAAACTAAAGTAGGTCAGTCTAGGCTAGGCTAAAGTTCGTTAGGCTAGGGGGGAGTAGGTTACGTTAGGCTAGGCTACAATATGCTAGGGTAGGTTATGCTAAAGTAGGATAAGCTAGGCTATGCTAGAGTAGGTTTGGCAAGGCTAGGCTAGACTACATTAGGGTAGGTTATGTTAGAGTAGGATAAGCTAGGCTATGCTAGAGTAGGCTTGGTTAGGCTAGGCTAGACTATGTTAGGTAGGCTATGCTAGGTGAGGTGAGGCTAAACTAGGCTAGGCTAGGTTAGGGTAGGCAAAGCTAGGGTAGGCTAGGATAGGCTAAGCTAGGGTAGTGTAGGGTAGGCTAAGCTCGGTAGGGTAGAGTTGGCTAACCTATGGTAGGGTAGGGTAGGTTAGGGTAGGCTACGCCAGGTTAGGGTAGGCTAGCGTAGCCTAGAGTATGGTAGAATAGAGTAGGCTAGGCTAAGCTAGGTTGGTAAGCTAGAATAGGCAAGGCTAGGCTTAAGTAGACTAGGTTAGCGTAGGCTAGAGTAGCCAAGAGTAGGCTAGTATAAGCAAGGTTGGGCTAGGCTAAACTAAAGTAGGCCAGTCTAGGCTAGGCTAAAGTTCATTAGGCTAGGGTAGAGTAGGTTATGTTAGGCTAGGCTACAATATGCTAGGGTAGGTTATGCTAAAGTAGGATAACCTAGGCTATGCTAAAGTAGGTTTGGCAAGGCTAGGATAGACTACATTAGGGTAGGTTATGCCAGAGTAGGATAAGCTAGGCTATGCTAGAGTAGGCTTGGTTAGGCTAGGTTAGACTATGTTAGGTAGGCTATGCTAGGTGAGGCGAGGCTAAACTAGGCTAGGCTAGGTTAGAGTAGGCTAAGCTAGGCTAGGCTAGGCTAGGCTAAGGTAGGGTAGTGTAGGGTAGGCTAAGTTGGGTAGGCTAGAGTTGGCTAACCTATGGTAGGGTAGGGTAGGCTAACCTATTGTAGGGTAGGGTAGGCTAGGCTAGGCTAGAGTAGGCTAAGGAAGTCTATGTCAGGGTATGCTAGAGTAGGCTAGGCTAGGTTTAAGTAGACTAGGTTAGGGTAGGCTAGAGTAGCCTAGAGTAGGGTAGACTAGAATAGGCTAGGCTAAGCTAGGTTGGTAGGCTAGAGTAGGGAAGGCTAGGCTTAACTAAAGTAGGTTAGCGTAGGCTAGGGTAGCCTAGAGTAGGGTAGACTAGAGTAGGCTAGTATATTCTAGGTTAAGCAAGGTTAGGTTAGGTTAGGCTAGGGTAGCCTTGAGTAGTGTAGGCTAAAGTAGGCTAGTATAAGCTAGGCGAGAGTAGGCTATGCTACAATAAGCTAAGCTAGGTTGGGATAAAGTGCGGTATGTTGGGTTCGAGTAGGCTAGGCTAGGCTAGGCTAGCTACGCCAAATTACAATAAGCTGGGCTAGGCTATGGTAAGCTAGGTTAGATTAGAGTAGGCTAGATTAGGTTAGGCTCTTATAAGCTAGACTAGGGTAGAGTAGGTTAGGCTAGGTTAGAATTGTCTAGGCTAGGCTAGGCTTAGCTAGCCTAGAGCAAGCTAGGCTATTCTAGAGTAGATTAGGGTAGAATAGGCAACAAAAGCCTATGCTAGATTAGACTAGGCAAGAGTAGGCTAGGCGAGAGTAGGATAGCCTATGCTAGGCTAGAATAGGTTAGGCTAGGTTAGGCTTGGCTAGGTTAGGCTAGAGTAAGCTAGGCTAGGATAGGCTAGAGTATGCAAGGCTAAATTATGGTAGGATATATTGGTTAGGGTAGGCTTGGGTAGGCTAGATTAGGCTATGCTAGAGTAGGTTATGCTAGGCTAGGCCAGGCTAAGCTATGTTAGGCCAGGCTATGCTAGGCTAGGCTAGGCAAGACTAGCCTAGGATAGAGTTGGATAGGCTAGGCTAGCTATGCCAAATTACGATAGGCTAGGCTAGGCTAGGGTATGGTAAGCTAGGCTAGGGTAGAGTAGGCTAGGCTAGGTTAGGCTCTCGTAAGATAGACTAAGGTAGAGTAGGTTGGGCTAGGTTAGGGTGGGCTAGGCTAGGATAGGATTGGCTAGACTAGAGCTGGCTAGGCTATGCTAGGCTATATTAGTGTAGAATAGTAAATGATAGACTATGTTAGATTAGGCTAGGCAAGAGTAGGCTAGGCTAGAGTAGGCTACGGTAGGGTAGGCTATAGAGTAAGCTAGGCTAGTGTAATCCAGGCTAGAGTAGGCTACGGTATGTTAGGCTATAGAGTAAGCTAGGCTAGTGTAAGCTAGGCTAGAGTAAGCTAGGCTACGCTACGCTACAGTATGCAAGTCTAAATTAGGGTAGGCTAGGTAGGTTAGCGTAGGCTTGGGTAGGCTAGATTGGGCTATGCTAGAGTAGGTTATGCTAAGCGAGGCCATGGTAAACTATTTCAGGCTAGGTTATGCTAGGCTAGGCTAGCCTAAAGTAGAGTAGGTTATGATAGGTTGTGCTCGGGTAGGATGGAGTAGACCATTCTTAGGGTAGAGTAAACTAGGCTAGTCTATGCTAGACTAGTGAAAAATAAGATAGGTTAGAGTAGGTTATGTCATGATAGGTTAGAGTGTAGGCTAAGCTATGATAAGCTAAAGTAGGTTAGGGTAGAGTCGTTTGGGCTAGAGTAGGGCGGGCTAGGATGTATTTGGCTAGGCTAGAGTAAGCTAGGCTAGGTTAGGCTAGAGTAGGCTAGGATATAGTAGGTTATGCTAGGCTAAGCTAGCTAGAGTAGGGTAAGCTAAAGCATCCCAACATAGAGTAGGTTAGGCTAGGCTATTCTAAGCTAGGGTAGGTTGGGCTAGAGTAGGCTAAGGTAAGCTAGGCTACAGTAGGCTAAAATAAGCTAGGTTAGGCTAGAGTAGGCTAGGATATATAGTAGGGTTAGAAAGAGCAGGGAAGGGTAGGGTAAGTTAGGTTGGATTAGATAAGTTAGTCTAGAGTAGTTTAGAGTAGGGTAGGCTAGGATAAACTATATTAGGTTTGTCTAGGCTAGGATAACATAGTTTTAGAGTAATATAGGGTAGCCTAATCTAGGATAGGCTAGGGTAAGCTGGAATAGGATACCCTAGAGTAGGTTAGAGTAGGCTAAAGAACACTCGACTATAATAAGTTAGAATAGGAAAAGTTAGGCCATGGTAGGCTAGTGTATTCTATGGTATGCTAGCATAGAGTAGGTTATGGTAGAGTAGACTAAGATATAATATACTAGAATATGGTAAACAGGAGTAGGCTAGACTAGGCTAGACTAGAGTAGGGTATGAAAAGACATGACAGAGTAGGTTAAGATAACATAGGCTAGGCTAGAGAGAGATATACTAGAGTAGGATAGGCTAGGTAGGTTAGGTTAAGATTTGTTAGGTGATCGAAGAGGATCATTAAAAGGCATAAAACTCAAAGTTCAGAAAAGCTAATGGAAATATTGCCTCGTTGAAGAGCTCAATAAGGTAATTCTGATACAACTTGAATTGTGTTGAATGGAGTTTACATGTGAAAGATAGGCAATTCGAAGATTTTGACCAATGGGCAAAAAGTTAAAGTCAAAGGGTGATGTGGCATATTCTAGAACTGACACATGACATAGTGTGGAGATGACACATCAGTAGAGTCAACAATTGATGAGTAAAGTGTAACTGGAAATGCATGGAAACCTAGTTGGCAGATTAGGTGCTCTAATGGGGGGCTTCCACATGGCACCTCAGAACACCAAAAGGTTTAATTTGGTCCAATAGTTGGCATTAATGGGGTTTGAACTCACAATTTATGGAACAACAATACAATGAATTATCCATCGAGCCATTACTAGAAGGTGTGATATCGACATGATAAAGAATATGTATATGTTTTGAATGTCATATATGATGCAAAAGGGGTGGGTGGAGACCGCCAAAATTAGCATCTCTTCCAAACTAAAGTCTTACAAATATTCACCAACGAAGGCTGACAACTCTGCCATGTACACCACTACATAGCCACATGATTGGATGATGATGTGGTTGGTGAAACCTATTGGTTTTATATTCATGGGCATAGAATGGTTCCTTATATATTAAAATTGAATGCTTGGCAGAATAGATGAATCAGGTTGGTGTTAACATATATGTGTGGACAACGATGCAAGTAGTCATTAAAAGAAATATGCACACAAAAAAAAAAAATGTGTTACATTGTTTATTATTGCAAAGGGTTCAAATGAATATGTATAACATTTTGTAGTCATTACAAAAAATGTGCACGCAAACCAAACAGTTGTGTTACATTGTTTATTATTGCAAATGGTTCAAATGGATATGTATAAAATTTGGTATGTAATTGGATGGAAATGTAACAATATGCACATGCATGGAATATTATTATTATGGGATATTTTTTGATGTAACGTTTGGATAGAACATTATTATTATAATACACCGATGGGATTAAACAATACAACATATACATTATATCGTTACAACAATAATTTAAATATACGCAACTTTTTTTTTATAAGAAAGGGGTGCAATTTCCACGAGTTCAACCTTGGGGCGAACCCCCAACATAATATAAACACAAAAGATTTGAAATTGAGTGATATTGGTGTGGTTATAATGTTTCGATGTGCCAATAGTGTTTAAGTCTTATATTTGGCCCGTGTATTTTTGAATGTAAGTGGTTTTTGGAGCTTGATTTTATAGCAGCCGATGAGGGTTTTCGGTGGCATTTTAGAAACAGCTCCTTGGTAGCAAAAAAGCTCAATTTAGTAGAAAATGATCAATTTTTTAGCAATATTTTGGAGGAATTTTTTCTTATTGTATTTTCATTTTTGGCAAGAATAATAAAGAGGCCACTCTCTTGTAACCACACTAAATGAATTGATGAGCCTCATCATTGGGTAACTATATGGACCTTAATACACCTCGTAGCTTATTAGAAACAACTCTTCTCATAACTTATTACATATTTTGATTGTATTTTGCTTTATGAGATGAGTCAAAGTGAGATATTATGCCTACTGGACTAATGTGCATAGATTGCAGGTTTTTGAGAGAAAATCATGGAAATTTTGGCTAATTAAGGGTTGGAAATCGAATGAGATAAGGAGGAGAGATTGTAGGACATATATCCTCCTCATTTACTCCTCACTCATTTGAATATTCCTCCATCAATCACACTAGCTCAGAGTTACAAGCAGCCAAGTCATGGAGATGAAAAGGCAACCGAGCAAGTGACAATCAAAGAGCTAGTTTATCTCGAGTTTGGGAGCCAAGCCTCCCTAGATTTAAGGAAGTCATTAGAGAATTCTATTTTATAAATAAGGAGGGCTAAAGCCTCATTAGGATTCAAATTTTTGTTGTAAAAACACTAGTCATTTTCAAGTTCAAGACTTGTGGAAGACATTGTGATGTAATTTTTTGTTTTGATATTCAGAATGAGCATTTCCTTGTTTTAGCTCTCAGTTGAATCAGAGGGCTAAAGCTCTTGGGTTAGGGACCAACCCTAGCAGCAAAGGCTCCTCTTCTTGTATTTATATGTTTAGATTGATTTCATAGATTAATGGTTGAATTGTCTTTAGTAATATTTCATTGCAAGTAGTTGTGGATTTGATTGAGTTTGCTTCCATTTGTATTTTACTTTATCAGTAGCTTAGAAGAGATAAAGGGACATAAAAAATTTGTCAGTGGGTGGATTTTGCCTCACTTCTCCCTTCAAAGGTCATGGTTTGAGGAAATAGCTTCTATGCCGCCCCAAAAAGACAAAATTTTGATTTCTCATGGAATTTAGGGTTTTCTATTACCTAGGCCAACATTTGATCATTTCGCAAGAATAGAATTTATTTATCATTTCTTCTATATTCAGTATTATATTAGATCTCATCAATGTTTCATATTATTCTGCAAGTTTTTCCCATACATAAAGTAGGTAGCTAGCTCATGAAATTTTGTTTTCCTTGGTTAATTGAAATCCTTGTTATTCACATGATTTTTGGATAAATGTCAATGGTTGATGCAATGCAAGAGTTTTAGAAGTACATAGAGATTTCATGATTAGCAATCTCATTCCAACTATATCCATCCATGGTCATCACTTTCTTCCACTAAAACCCTCACCAATTTTATCATTTCACAAGAGTACGTCTCCAAGCTTGTTGAGAAAATCCATCCATCTCCCAACTCTAGTTTTGAGATTTGTAGGAGTCTTAGGCACTCCCTTGGCTAATTTAATCCACCATCCATCTTCCCTAAGCCTTTCATCGCCTTCAAAATCCATCCTTATGCATTCGGTTGTATCCTGTAGGAATACGGGGGATCCTTTAGGAATTCAGGACATCCTGTAGAACAAATTAGGACATCTTGTAGGTTGACCTCTAGCGGCCTGTTTTGAGGCTGAATTATGGAAAAATCCCCTAGGAAGACCCAAGCCTTCCAAACATTCACCGTCATCCCTAAGCCACCTGCCACATCACCAAAAGAAGTTAGCTTTCACACTTTCACATATAAAAGATAAAAAGAAAAGTAGATTTATTTTGTTCATTTACATACACAACAATAGAATGTTTGATGTTTCAATTTGCATGCCTAGGACAATAAGATTGTACACATGTTAAGTTAACATTATTTTGAAGCAAATTCTCTTAGCAGTTCATTAGAAGAATGGTGTGTTCAAGAATTTGATTTCAATATTTTTCGTTACTCCAGTAGACAAGATTTCTCTTAGTGTAGATTTCTCTTTCCCTCATTGGTAATCAAGCTTCTTATGAACCAATAGAAGTCTGGATTGAAAAGCCTTAGTGGTCTATCACCAACTTAGCAATGACAAAGAGTAGACCCATCACATTTACTTATGTATATCACATTTACTTATGTATACAACACTGTCAACTCAAAGTTTGTACGAACCCGAGATTGATAAAGTAAAGTTGGTAGCCCCAAGAGTTGCAACATTCTTGTTGTAATATTGGTGCTCATCACTTTTTGGCATTCTTGCGGGGGAGGTGTCTGAGTAATATGTGATTTCTGCTTTCTTTCTTCCATTCCTTATCTATGACATTCTGCTATTAGTTTCATTTCCGCAAAAGTAATTTAGTTTTCTTTCTTTTCCATTCTGCATTCTTTTCTTTCGTTCCCATTCTGCAAGTGATATTTCATTTTTATGGTTCGAAATGTGGTATATTCTTAATTAATTGTGAGCAGTACTACAAATTAGCTAATCTGACAATCAACAACCTAGGGATTGGAATCAGATGATTCAGTGGGTAAGAGGAGTTACAATGTTAACTACATCTCTCTCTCACTTTGGCGCTACTTAGGACATTTGAAAATTATGCATTCAAGGGAGCTTGCTCTGCAACTGTTTGTTTCCATAACGTTATTGGTAGGATTCTTCTTACAAAAATAATTGTGGGAAGTTGAACTGGTATTTTATTTGCTTGGCTTGATTGTCTCTTTATTAGCAATATTACACCAACCCTCTTCGAACTATACTTACACAAGGGTTTTCCCTTCCCTAGAGTTCATAGTTTTGGAAGGCGAACCAATAAATCTACTCCAATGTTTGGTACCGACATGTTTACATACTATACTTGATTACTTCTTCGAACCATTCATAGAATGTGTTAGTAATTATTCTCGCTAACTAATGGAATTATTTGGAAAATTCCTTTTCAATCACATTTGTATAGTTTTCTTAACCCTTCCTCAATTTACTAATTGTGGCATGAGTCATTCTTCTCCTTATAATGATTGATTCCGAATGTTTTCAAATTTGTGGAGTTTGCAGCCCCAGGCTGAACCCAGGTTTTGGCACTTGACTGTTCTTGACACTGAAATGTAAAGTAGTGTTTTCCTTCGCATATTTACAT
>APFE030624180.1:11720-65571 GCA_000404065.3 Pinus taeda
AGTGATGGTTGCAAGTGGAGGAACCATAAATTTCTCTGGAAAGTGCCATAATATCAAGCTATCCATGGGAGAATATGTATTGAATAGCCCAATTCTTTCAATTCCAATGGGTGGTGTTAATGTTGTACTAGGATTCCAATGGCTACAATCCTTTGGTACAATAGCTCTTAATTTTCATGAAATTTTCTTCAGAAGGAAAGGAAGTTGAATTAAGAGGTATCGCAGGGAAACCAAGAAAGATAATCATATATAATGGAATGAAAAGGCTTCTAAAGAAATAACAATGCGGTGTAATTGCACGATTATGTTCGCTAGAGGTTCCCACATCAAAATCATCTATTTCTCCAGATCTCCAAAAATTCTTGTACAATAATTCCAAGGGATTTGAGACTCCCAAAGGTCTCCCACCTATTCATGATCATGATCATGCTATTCATTTGATTCCAGGAAGTTTTTCTCCAAACATAAAGCCTTACAGATATCCCTATGCCCAAAAGAGTGAAATTGAACGTATGGTTGCAGAAATGCTAGAGGCTGGTATAATTCAACCTAGTCAAAGTTCTTTCTATGCTCTAGTAGTATTGGTGCACAAAAAGGATGGATCATGGCGCATGTATCTAGATTATAGGGAGCTCAATAAGCTCACTATGAAAAATAAATTTCCCATTCCTGTCATTGATGAACTATTGGATGAATTGCATGGATCAATTTACTTCACCAAGTTGGATCTTCGTTTAGGATATCATCAAATCATAATGAAGATTGAAGACATTCTGAAAACAACATCTAGAACTCATGAGGATCATTATGAATTTTTGGTCATGCCATTTGGCCTTACCAATGCACCTTCTACATTTCAAGGTTTGATGAATTCCATTTTCAAACCCTTCCTTAGAAAATTTGTGTTAGTATTTTTTGATGATATATTAATCTATAGCAACTCTTGGAAGGATCATGTTCAACATGTTGACAGGGTTATCAAACTATTGGAGGAGAAACAACTTATATGCAAAAAGCTCCAAATGTTTCTTTGGTGTACAAGAGGTGGAATATCTGGGTCATATTGTATCTCATGAAGGTGTTAAGGTAGACCCTAGCAAAATTAAAGCCATTAAGGAATGGAAAATCCCCACATCCATAAAGGATTTGCGAGGATTTCTTGGGTTGAGAGGGTATTATCACAAGTTTGTTAAGAATTATGGGAGAATAACAGCACCTCTGACAACATTATTGAAGAAAGATGCATTTTTATGGGCTCCAAAATCAACGAAGGCCTTTTAACATCTTAAAGAGCCAATGTGCCAATCACTGGTATTATCTATGCCAAACTTCACAAAAAAATTTATTGTGGAATGTGATGCCTTAGGAAATGGAATTGGTGTTGTTTTAATGCAAGAAGAAAGACCCATTGCTTTCAAAAGTCATCAAATCAAAGGAAAGTATTTACACAAAGCTATTTATGAGAAGGAAATGTTGGCAATACTACATCTACAAAAAAGGGAAGAAAAATATTGTGGCAGATGCACTCTCAAGAAAGGATGAGGATGTGGAAGAATTGCTTTTTTCCATTTCTATAATCCAACCAGATTGGATAAATGAAGCAAGAGATGAATGGAAGAATGATGAAGAAGTGTGGGAACTCATTCGAAAGTTACAACAAGATCCAAATGCATCTGATACATTTCACTAGAAAAATGATTTGTTATGGTACAAAGATCACTTATACCTATGTCAAAATTCCCAACTCAAGCAAAAGATTCTTATGGAATTTCACGCCTCTCCCTTAGAGGGAACTTGGGATTTTTAGAAACTTACCACATGTTAAGAAGGAATTTTTTTGGGATGGCCTTAAAATTGATATTCAAAAGTTTGTGGTGGAATGTTTGGTTTTCGAACAAAAAATAGTTGAAACAATTAAGACCCCGGGTCTATTACAACTTTTATCCATTCCAAGTCAATGTTGGGAGGAGGTTTGAATGGACCTTATCACAGGTTTACCCAAGTCTGAAGGAAAGAGTATCATCATGGTGGTAGTTGATAGACTTACCAAGTATGCACACTTTTGTGCATTATCTCATCCATTTAAAGCCAATACAGTTTCTACTACATTTATGGACACAATTCAAAAGCTACATGGAAACCCAAAGATTATTGTAAGTGACAGAGATCCCATTTTCACTAGAAATTTTTGGACATAAATATTTTCTTGTATTAGTACTCAGTTATCTCATAGCTCATCTTATCACCCTCAATATGATGGGCAATCTGAGATAGTAAACAAATGTTTGGAAGGATATCTTTGTTGCTTTATATTTGATAAACTAACAGAATTGGTCAAATGGTTGCCTTTGGCTGAATTGTGGTATAACACTTCCTTCCATACTACAGCAAAATGACCCTATTTATGGAACTTTATGGATATCATCCACTATCCATCACATCATATTTAAGAGAAAATTCTAAGGTTCAAGCACTGGAAGATCACATCAACATCAAAAACAAGTTCTCCAACTCTTAAAGGATAACCTAACTTTGGCACAAAATAGAATGAAACAACAGACATATCAAAATCACAGGGAAAGAAGTTTTGATGTAGGTGACTAGGTATTTCTACAACTACAACCATATAAACAAATGACCCTCAAGAAAGCTAAGAAAGATAATAAATTATCACCAAAGTATTATGGTCCTTACAAGGTGTTGCAAAAGATTGGTACTATGGCATACAAATTGGAGCTTCCTACAGCTTCCCGAGTCCACCCAATTTCCATGTTTCATGCTTAAAAAGGGTTATTGGTGAAAAGCTCCCAGTTCAAACAATATTGCTAGAACTTGACGAAGAAGGAAAAATCATATTGGAACCTAAAGCAGTCACAAAAAAAGGAACTCCACAACTACGAAATCGATCAATTTCAGAGTATATAGTCAAGTGGAAGAACTTACCCACTGAAGATTCCACATGAGAGGATGATAATTTTATACAGAAGCATCCAGAACTAGTCAAGCATTGAGGACAACACTTTTTTGAAGGAGAGGAGCATGCTAGGTCCTATAATACTAGTGATTCCCCCATTACTATTGTCATTGTAGCCCTTATTGTTATTGTTGTGCCCCTAATATACCCATATCGTTATTATTGTGCCCCATGGAAGCCCACTATTGTTATTGTTGTGCCCTTATATTATTATTGTTATGTTGACTTTGATTATATTGTGACCTCTTAGACTCCTATATATAGAAAAGATTTTTTGTCATTTTTATCATCCATGAATTGTTCATCTGTGTAATGTAAAGGAGGTTGCCCCCTTGAAGAGGTTGATTCTGAAGTTGTTGATTCATATTTTCTATCTTTTTGTGAGTTGGTTTCTTAACAAAAAATGAAAAATGTGTATAAATATGACGTTAAACACTTCACTCTTGCATCAATTTTTTGGTGATCATTTCAGAGAAAAGATATAGAACAACAAGGAGGTCGAGAGGACTTAGTAGTCTTCTGTTTGGAAAATTTAAGGAGGCCAAGGATGAATATTGTTTTGATAAGCTAGATGTGTAAAGGAACATTGGACAAAAAATTACTTCAAACCTATTCTCATTTACCTTACAACTCAGATTTTTTGTTTAGGACAGTGGACAACTCGGATAATGGTCTTTAGACTCCTATAGAAGCTCGGAAGGGTGAACAATGTCCTATTGTAGCTATTACACCACAAAATTTTAGTCTTTTGGAGCTCAGATTTTTGGCACCAAGTTACAGACCTATCATCATTATGTGAGCTCAGATCTGTAAGTTGTACAGTCTCTTAGGAAGTTCAAATTGAAGGTTCAGAAGCTCGGTTCATCACTATGAACAACATAGAATTCATTCTTGTAGCTACCACCTGTGGAATATTTTCCTTTGGAGCAAGTAAGGCACCTACAGAACTACACCAAGCTTGGAAATGTGATCTCCTCCAGCATTGAAGGATTGTTTAAGGACGTTGACAAGCAGTTAAAGGCCACCTGTGGGAGCTCGCTCAAGGATTTATGAAAAATTGACTATCCAAACAATTGTCACCTATTCTTTGACCTGTGGAGACTTGTACCTATTTGTTACAATCATTTGAAGAGGCTTAGTCTTAAGCCTCAATTAGGCATTTTTTGGAGGAAAGTGTTGGATAGAGAAGTAATTGGAGCAAGCATTGGACAATGAAGAAATTAAAGCAAGAAGTGAATAAATAGAAGCTCTTGGACAGTGGAGTATTGGAAATCTAGAACAATCACATATTTGGAGCCTTGAACATTCAAGCACTTGTAATATTGGACAACTTCCTATAAAATTTCAATTCTTTTGAGAAGTGCAGAATATAAGACAATGACCCATTTAGATAGGGATGTAAACAATCTTATAAAATGTTTCCTTATTTTGGAAGGTGTTTTGAACTTTTGACTATTTCATCTTATAGACCTATTGAAGCATATTTTAGGACAATCAAGAAGACCTTTTCATAGTTCCTTTGAGGATAGCCTTGGAGATATCTCAATGAAGCCTTGAAGAAGAGTTTGCAGTAGTCCTTGTACTTGAATCTATTTGGAAGACCTTGTGCAAAACTTGAGTAATTGATTGAAGACACCTTGATATATCACCAAGCATTGATTGAAGTCTTGGAGACACCCTTGGAGACATGATGCTTTATTGAAGCCCTCATGGAGTAACCTTGGAGTTTTTGTTTGGGTGACATGAAGAGAAGTGGAGATACCTTCTAAGAAGATAAGGTTGTCATTGATGAAGTGATTTGGAGAAGGCAGAGTTGAAGGTGAAGATATTGCAAAATATATTGGGAGCCGTGAAGAATCGTTGAGCTTATCTGGGATAATCGAAGCAAAGGGTTGGATCCCCAGAGGATCATATTCCTCAAGAAACCAGGTCAGAGCCTAAACTAGATATAGGGTTAGAACCCTTGAGGTTGGTGCATTGGAATTGACAAGGTTGGAGCCTTAGAAATCCAAGTCGGTACTTGGAAAATATAGGCTAGAGTCTGGGAGATTGAAGATTGGTGTCTTCATCTAAGGTTAGAGCCCTACATATATTGTACTTGATTTATTGTAAAGAATAAATTAATAAAAGCATTTATTCTTATTGTTCATTTTTTTTCTAAATATAAGTGATCTAACTAGTAAAAGTAAAAATTGAAAAGAAATATTGATTGACCCCCCCTTAGTATTTCCAACAAGCTGATCAAAGATTTCAAATCTGATAATTGGGGAGAGTTCACCTCCAATGATTTGAATGATATTTGAAAATATGTCGAAATAAATAAAGAAACCACTATGTTGTACAATCCAAAAAAATATGGTGTCACTAAGAGGAAGAATAGAACCATTATGGAAGCAATCAGAGACATGTTGCGTGATCAACAACTACCAAAGTTTTTGTGGGGAGAAGCTGTAAATACTGTTGTTTATGTGCAAAAAAAAACTTTTGATCACATCTTAAACAATAAGACTCCATAAGAAGTCTTCACTAGCAAAAGGCCTAAGGTGTTTCATTTGAGAATCTTTGCATGTCCTGTATACTTCCATGTGCAAAAAGAGAAAAGGAACAAATTGGAAGCTCTAGGTAAGAAAGGTACATTTTTTTATTATTGTGATGATTCAAAAGTTTATAGAATTTCTATACTTGGTCAAATAACTATAGAGTTTAGCAGAGATGTAGCATTGATGAAGATGCAACTATTAGAAAAGAAAGAGACTCTCCTCCTCCTACCATTACTGAAAGAAATTTTTTTAATGAAAAAGAGGTTGTATATGAGTCTAAACCAGAACCTGAGAATGAGCTTGTTGACAATCTAATGGGTTCCATGGATCCTTTAGATCCTCCACCACATGACCCTCTTACCAAAAAAAGACCACTATGGTTGTGAAATACCTTACAAGATATTGAACAACATTCTTCCCCAAGAGGAACGTTCAGAGAAAGTAAGAAGCCAAGTCAGTTTGAAGGGTATGTTACTGCCATGTGTAACATCATTCAGGTAGAACCATGCATATTTGAAGAAGCTACAAAACAAAAAGTCTGGAAAGATGCCATGACTAAAGAATATGAGTCCATCATCCAAAATGATGTTTGGGAAGTGGTTCCTAGACCTAAAGGTAAGATTAAACATGGTGCATATGGTAGTATTAAAAATATAAGGCTACATTTGTAGCTATAGGTTTCTCTCAGAAAGAGGGAATATATTACAATGATATTTTTTCACTAGTAGTTTGATATACTACTATTCGATATGTTGTTGCCTTAGCTACTATCCAGGGATGGACTCTTCACCAAATGGACATGAAAAATACTTTATTGCATGGCTTCCTCAAGGAAGAGGTATTTATGGAACAACCACAAGACTGTAGTGCAGATCCAAACCTCTACTTCAAGACAGCCCAAGGTATACCTTTGATTTTGATGTTGTATCTTGATGAATTATTCTCGACAAGAGGAGAACCTCTTATCCTCTAGTGTAAGAGGGAGTTAGCTTTTGAATTAGAATTGAAATACCTTGGTTTGATGCATTACTTTATGGGTTTAGAGGTCTGGCAAAGACTTGGTGAAATTTATGTTTCTCAAGGAAAATATGTTGTTAAGCTTCTTGAAAGATTTTCTATGGTAGAATGTAAGTCCATGCATACTCCTATGGAAATGAACTTTAAGAAAGTATGTGGCAAATCTGTAGGACATAAATTGGAAAATCCCATAGAGTATAGACAACCATTGGTTCTTTGATGTTTTTGGTGAACACCAAGCTTGAAATATGATTTATATAAACACTTTAAATCAGTATATGATATATCCTTTCATGCCCATTGGATTGCCAAAAAGCATGTACTCATATACTTGCATGGAACTACCAATCTAGGATTGAAATACAGTGCTAAAAATGTAAGATCATGGATATTATTGGTTCCCTTTATTATTTCTTGCTGTAGGGGTGATAAATTGTTGTATTCAAGACTTTTAGCTTAAAAATAATCAAATTAGTGATGAGGGAAACTTTAGGCCTTGGTGCCATAATAAGAAGCTCTAATACTAGAGCCGTCATCCATGGAATACTCCACCAAGTGAGCACAACGGGCTAAACAATGAAATCAATAGAGGCTTTCCTTTTTAGTTAAAGGTTGAGCAGATCGCATGGTGGATCATCATACATCTCTTCCCAACCAATCCCTAGAAACATTTTGGGTTGGGGGGGCGGGGGGGTAACCTGCGCGGAGGATAGAACAATGCTAACACCCTGGAGTTGAATAGTCAAATGAGCAGGCCTCTTGATCCAATAGTTATTAATTCTAGGGAGTAACTACAGGATCCCGCCTCCCATTCTTCCACCCTCTAGAGGAAGGTGGGGACCACCCACCATGTCATAGCTCTACCAACACCAATTTTCAAGTGAGCGATGAAAATAAAGTTAAAATGGTAACTTGCTCATCCCCCACTCCCATCCACCTATCACCTACATCACCCAATCTTCCTTCTTCATGTGTCCCCTCACCCCCCATGATGTCACCTGACGTCAGAAGACCATTTCCCCTCTCCGCCTATAAAAACCCTTCCCTCTCAAAATTATTGAATTTATTTTGCTTTCCCAGTGCAAACTCTTCCTGTTGTTCATCCCTTCTACAATTTCGTTTGATCACTAAGGTGGTCCAAAACTCCCCTCAAATGTCTTTTTCAGCTTTCGCCAACCCAAGTAGATAACTTGTCAATCCCCTCCACCTGCAAATAGTTTCGATAGTAGTTCAAAATGAAGAACGATATCCCTAAGACCCCCAAAGCCTAGGAATCCAAACCCTCATCTAATGTCAAACCACTCATGAAACTGAGGCACAAATTTTAGACCCCCTTTGTTCTTACCACCTGTCAGAACTTGAGTTGAACATGTATGGCCACCATGTCAAAGGAGAGGACCCACTCTGTGTAATTGATTTAGGGCTATATTATTAGATCTTCCTTTTTGTGCATCATTTCTCTTATTTCATTTCTTGGTTAAGTGTCTCTTACATTGGATAAAATATTTTTTTCGTTTCTCCCATAGGAGCAAAAATCCTAGATGTGACCCTAGAGTTGATCCAAAAAACTCTAATTTACCCAAGCTCCCCTTAACCCTAGAAATTCACAAAAACTACTTTGGTTTGTAATTATACTACCCTTCTAGTTGTTGAGAAACAATCCTTTCTACAAATGGTCTTAGCCTTTGGCTTGTAGTCCTTGCCCATTGCTGATAGTTTCCAAATAGCTATCTTTTCTGAATCTATGCACACTATTCTATCTATAGTTACTCATCTTTTTGGGGATGACAATGCCAATATGGCCAAAAAATAATCCCTAGGGTTTCTAAGGGAGGATATGCAACAACAAATGCCATCTCATTTAGTACCATACCAGACCAAAGTTATGGCTACTATGGACTTGGAGAGAAACCAAATGAAATTCTCCCTGCATCACTCGTTAACATAGTCACTACCATTGGGCTCCCAGTTCAAGGCCTTGGATTTTTCTTTAGACTTGGAAAGTGTCCTTATTTCTGATAAGATCAACTTCCATAGGCAAGTGGGAGAGATGTTGTACAATGAGCTTAATCGAAATGCAATGACCATAAGCAAGGATGAAAAGTTGTTGGAGAAGGACGCAACAAGAGTAAAGCAGGAAAGAGTTGACTCTAGAGATATACATATGAAAAATGAGAACTTAAAGGAGTTTATTGTGAAATTTGGGGTGAATCTAAAGGATAAAGCTGCATTTGAGGCCCTTATTCAAATCTCACAAGTAGAGATTCAAGAGTTGAGGCACAAGTTGAATATTGCAGCCAACGCCAACAAGCATGTGCATTCTAAGGAACTTGCACAGGTGGAGGAAGAGAAAGAGATCTTGGAAAAATAGTTGAGAGAAAAAAACAATGAGGTAGTGGCTCTTAAGGAATAGGTAGCAGAATTCATTTGAGAATAAACACTGACATTTGTGAATTGTTGGTGCCTAATAACCTTTAGAATCCCACATAATAACTTACAAATACCATTACCAAGCTCCAACTCTCAGAGGTGGAGCTGAAGAAGGTGTAGAAGGACTTAGACATGTCCCATCAAGCCCTGTCACAAAAAGAAAAGTAGCTTGAGATAACCAAGACTAATGCAGATCTGATCAATAAGAACCTATAGACGACCAATCAAGAGATTTTTGAGCTCAAAGGAAAACTAAAAGGGAATATTCCCTTCCTGTGAGCTAAGAAGGTCTAGGATGAAATAACAGAAGAGATGAAAAACAACTAGGAGTACATAACTATGATGGACGAGCATAAGATTGTGATCAAGGACTATTCTTTCTTCATCCTAGCTTCAAAGGAAGAAGGTGAAAAGAATTCCCATATTTCTAAGAAATTCATCCAGATTGTAAAAGAGAAGCCACTCGGTGAGTTGAGGGCTATAAATGTGGTGTATAGAGTGTTTGATATCATGGATATCTCTAATGTTGTTCAGAGTGAGGAGGCCAGAGCCAAAGCTGGTGAAGGCCTAGACATGGTGATGAAGGATGTGCCTACCTTCAACTCTAAGTTTGAGGAGAGAGTCAGAGCAGGGTTTCCTAACTATTGGGATTTCGTGGGATTACTAATCCCATGGGAACAATATAGTCATATGTTAGTTGAGGCCAAGATAAATATGGATTCATCTCATGAGAAGACTTCCACCCTTAAAGGTAAAATTGTGGTTAATTAAATGAGAAGCAATTATTAGCTGTTAGGGTCAATGTATACCTTGTTCCACCCTCGGTTGAACTATATAGGCCTCACAAATCTCAAGATTTCGTATCAGTGACTATTTCACACTCCTCTACTAGCTACAGCATTGTGGCAAAGATGCAAACAATTCATTGATCCTTGAATGCTCTAGATCATCGACCCAGCGAAGCTGCCTCTTGAACATGTCTATCATGATTATAGATAATGTTGATTGTGTCGATCATGACACTTTGATATTTAAGGTTTTATGTTTCATGTAAATATTCTGTTTTCAAAGACTCAATGCCAATTAGTTAGGATTTGGCTAGTAAATATAAGCCACTAAATCACTCTGATATTTTTGTTATGATGATTCATTACCAAATCAAGAAAGAATATTTTATAATTGGTTCTCTCTCTGAGGACCTATAAAAAATAGTTTATGGTACATAACCAAAGGTTCGGAATTTTGGGTTTCCAAAAGGGAAACTCTGTAAATTGTTAATGATACGTATGCCTTGTTGAAGATTAATGAAGGTTTTGGGTGATTCCAACTCATATGAATGCGTAGTATGTATTCTCTCTTGTGTTTATTCCATATACCCTCACTCTTCTTCTCAGGTTACATGTAATAGCAGTTGTTGGATATGCTTTTATTAATTCATGGATTCGTCGAGGGCTAATGCTAATCTAAGATGCTTGTGACTGATATGAATTATTATCCTTAAAAATGCACTCTGTGTATCTTAGCACATCGTTTAAATGTATTTCTAATCCACTTCATGCTGAATATCGATGCACTAGATTCTTAGTTTAAGCTTTGTGCGTTGGTTTTCTTTCCTTTTTTATTCTTCTCTCAAATATACTACAAATGACTAATAAGACTGCATACTCATGTAATGTTTGTCATTGGATTTAGACATTAATTCTTCTACGAGTATTACTTTTTAAGCAGATTTGTATTTTTCCTGTTAAGGAAATTTTTGAATCAATTTATCTTAAATGTGTTAAATATTGACTGTAAGAGAAAATATTAGAAAATCGTATAAGCTCTCAGCAATATGTCCTAGGCACTGGTCTCCCTTCAACCTAGGGGTTGTCTCTAGGAGTTACAACATCTTCTAGCGTCATTGTTGGGGACGAATTAGACTATTTTCCCTAGGAACGACATTTGTACACCCTTTGGTAAGGCGATAAGAAAGGGGTATGGGTTGAAGATCTCTCACCTTAGAAACTCCATTGTTTGAATCTCATTTTGAGAATCCTATATTTCAAAACGCCACACACTGACTCTGATACTTCACAACAGAGAACCCCTCTTGTGTTTGACCTTCAAAATATAATATATAGGAGAGTTTAGAAAGAAAGAACTCCTGTCACTCTAGTTCCTTTGACCTGTTTTCTAGTAGTATCATCCTCTAGCTCTCAAAATCTTGTGATAAATTACTCTGAATATTCCTCCAAAGTTTTGGAATATCCTAAGGAACATTGTGCACAGTCTGACTCATTTTATTTAAGAGTTAAAGTTGAAGAAGCTTATGTCAACTCAAATCACTTCAAATTTCATACCTTCCCAGAACCTGAAGAATTTAAAGATAATACCATAAATAGTCCAACATAGAGCATCAATAGTTTTACAGCTCAACTTCAGTTATCTGCAACTCATACAACTCCTTAGCAAGGCCCTATAATAAACCTCCTACCACCTCCCTTGAAAAACATAGTTTTCCATGGTTTTCTCCTAAATAAATATGCTCCACTGGACTTGCCACAACCCCTAAATGGTATGCTACAATATTATCTTAAGCTCTTGCCAAGATTCACTGGAGAATATGATATGTCATCTCAAAGACATATAAAAACCTTCTGTGCATTTAAAAAAGATATGAATGTAGAAAACCACGATGTGGTGTTAAGACTCTTTGTCTAGTCCCTAGATGGGGAGGCCAAGAAATGGTTCAAAGCCCTCCCAAATGATTCAACTACTACCTAGGAGGAGATGGAGAACTATTTTATGCAGAATTAGGGAGAGAAAAGGGACCATGGGTACATCCTCACTGAATTCAATGCAATGAAGAAAAAACATAATGAACATGTTTCAAAGTTCATAAAAAGGTTTAACAAATTATATAATAGTCTTCCATCTGAAATTAAACCTCCAAGGGCTGCGACCAAAGTGGTTTTTACTGGGGATTTTGAACCTAAATTTGGGTTCACTCTTAGAGAAAGAAAGTCTCGTACCGTGGACCAGATTATAATAGATGCTTTCGAAGTTGAAGAAAATTTCACCTCCACCAGGAAATGGAAAGGGAAAACTAAGTATGGTGATAGGAGGAGGGGAAAGAGGAAGCCAGCTCTTTGATCCAAGGGAAGGACACCCAAGAATAGAAGCTTGAGGAGATGAATAAGCTGATAAGAAATTTTTCTAACAAGCTTCTAAAAATGGAGTTGGAAAACAAAAACCCTCCTCGACAGAGTCAACCATCTCCAAACCGAAATGTCAACCCTCAATATAGAACACCACCCTTGTAGCTCTTGCAAAGGGAAATAAAGGAACAACAAGATCATATTCATCCAAATTTGTATTTGGAAGAGGATCAAGGGGAACACGTTGAAGGAACCATAAAGGTTCAAGAAAATCAATTCTCTTCTCCTTCTAATGAGGAACATGAAATAGAAGCACATGAGGAAGAAGGGGATTACTTTGATGCCCCAGTGGACAATGGTGATATTGAAAAATATTGTAGGTAGCTTTATGACTTTATGCAGGCCCAGTTACACAAAAAATATGACCTTAGGTCTGCTAGGAAAAGGTCTAGAATGAAAGATCAAAATGAAGAGCCTCCCCACTCAAATCCCCCTAAGTCAATAGATAAAGGAAAGAAACTTCTTGGCCTAGTCCCACTAAGAAAGGAGTCCTCGAACCCTATTTCTCATAGGCCTGAAGTCCCCAAAATAAAGCAATTTCCTCCCCAAACCAATCTAGTTTGTAGTAAGGAGAAGGAACCTGTTGAAGCTGCAATAACTAATAGGAGCCCTTATGCCTTTAATATTCAAAAAGAGTTGGAGAAGTTCAATATAGTTGTTCCCTTAATTGAATTGTGAAAACAACCTAATTATAAAGCTCAAGTATCTCAGTTCATGTGTCTGCCTAACATAAATCCTATGTAAGATGGTCTGAACCTCTAAGAAGAAATACCCATGGTTGTATTTAGACCTCATGTTAAGGAGCAAGACTCTTCCACTGCCCCTTTCTATGACACCTTGGTAATTCATGAGCTCCTACTGTGTAACTATATGCTTGACTCAGGAGCTTCTCATAATATTATGCCGTTGTTTGTCATGAAGTAGTTGGGGCTGTAAATAACAAAATCATATAAATACCTGTACTCCTTTGATTTTAAGAGAGTAAAATTCATGGGGATGATTAAAGACCTGGTGGTAAATTTGTCTCAGATCCCTACAAAAGGTGTTGTAATGGATATTGTAGTTGGACATCCCTTCAAGGTTTGGTATGCTTTTTCCGAGGTCACGGGGATTAGAAATCGAGGGATATATCAAACTGGATTTGGCATATATATGCTAATTGTTCAAACAATGCTTTGGTGCACAATAAAGAGAAGGATTTATCTTCTTTGTTGTTAGAGGAAAATAACCAAGTCATGGATGAAACACGGATGAATTGTCCTATCCAGCTAAATAAACAATCACTAAAGTGTAATAAAGTATGGAAGTTATACTTTGATGATGCTTATGCCATGGAAGGAAATGGGGCAGGTGTGATTTTGATGTCTCCAGAAGGTAGCATGATTTCTCTCTCTTTCAAGCTAGAGTTTGAAGCACTAATAATGTTGTTGAATATGAAGCTTTGTTGTTAGGGATGCAAGCTACCAGAAATCTCAATATTGGGTGATTTACAATGTCTGGAGACTTAGATATGGTGGTGAAGCAAATATAAAATAAATGCCAAACTAAACATCCAAGATTGAAGGCTTACCGAAATGAGGTATGGGATCTAATTGAGAATTTTTTCTTAGCCTTTAATATCCAATTTTTTCCAAGAGATTTAAATCGAATGGCTAACTCCTTGGATGTAGCTATCAGTAAGTTCAAGCCTCCTTAAAACCCCTTGCTCAGATATGAAGTCGAGGTCATGTATAGACCATCAATACCAGACAATGTCAAGTATTTGTAGGTAGTTGAAGATGAGGAACAAATCAAACGCTTCATGGAGGTTATTGGAGAGTTTTCAAACTTAGTGATTGACCAGGGGGATGAGAAAGTAATATATGAATAACGAGTTAGTTGGGGAGAAAATATTGTTGGACACAAGATTTTACAACTAAAGGATAACACCATCCCCAGGGGTTTGGTCCCATTGGAAAGGATGTTTAACTCAAATTATGTGGCTGCCAAGCCAACTGAGAAAGAGCTTGAATAATAGGTGGAATAATGTAACATTGCTACAGAACAAGACCCTAGGGTAATAAAGTTTGCTAAAGGAGTTCCTAAAGAATACAAGCAAAAGTATCTAGATATTTTTAAGCAATATATGGATGTGTTTGGTTGTTCATATGATGACTTGAAAATTTTTGACACTACTATCATTCAACACAAAATTCCTTTGAAGAGTGGGGTGAAACCATATAAACAAAAGCTCAGGAAAATTAACCCTCTGTTACTTCCATCAATTGAGAAAGAGGTGAGGAATTTTCTCCAAGCCAAAATTATTGTACCTTTGAAAATTTCTTTCACTACACCCTGAGGAACATTTATATATGCCAGAATGCCCTTTTTCCTCATAAATGTAGAAGCCACTTTTCAAAGAGCTATGGATATAACTTTTGTTGGAGAACAAAACAGATTTGTAGTAATTTACTTGGATGACATCATTGTTTTCTAAAAAATAGATCAAGAGCACATTAAACACTTGCAACTCACTTTTACGAAATGTAGAAGGTATGGTCCCTCTTTAAACCCCACGAAATATTAGTTTTATCTAAGTGAAGAAAAGCTACTGGGCCACATTGTGGCAAAGGAGGGAGTAAATATTGATCCCAAAAGGGTGGAAGCCATCAATAACATTCCATTGCCAAGAAATAAGAAATAAATCCAGGACTTCTTGGGAAAAATGATGGCTCCTCCTTCGTGCGACTGGGACCTAAATGATGGAATCTTAGTTTCCCAAATATTTCACTCAGTGATTGCAGGGTTTGATAGTTGACTATAGACAATGATAGTTCATTACATACTTTAGAATCAAAATTTTGAGAATAAGTTTTGTTGGGTTCATTTATGGATATTGTATTTTTTTTGCTGGTTAGTTACATAGATGAAGATATGAATCATTGTACTCTATTTTTCTAAATCATTTGATGACAATTAAGAAGAAGAATAATTTGAAAGGGTCTTCCCTATAGTGGATTTTCCCCTGGTCTCTGACCAATCCTGGTGTCTCTTGTGAAATATTTTCTTCTATTATTCCTTTATGTTATGCTACATCGATGATGTTGTTGTTGTTCTTTATACATAGTTTCATATTCTTCTGAATAATGATGTAAATCAGAATAATATTATGATGTTATGGGGTGAAATTAATCTGTTAATGAATAAATGAAATTATCAAAGAAAAGAACAATATAGCCCTAAGAAAAATTAGCATGGAATCAGATTTGGGCTTAAGAGAATTCATGGAGATCACCCCTATGATGACACCCTTGATGGAAGCAAGAAGAGGATGGTGGAGACCTAAAATAATTCTAGGGTTTGAAGAAAACCTTAAGCAATTTTCATATTAGGGTTTGGTGGATATTATGAAGTTAGGGTTTGAAGAAACCCTAGTTTTTGGAAAATATTTGAGATATGAAATTTAGCATGGTCAATGTGAGGATGCTCAAGCACTTGTGATAGATCTGATGAAGCCCTAGATGGGATAGTCCCTAGTAGACTTGATTGTTGATAAAGTTGACGAATAGACATTGATGGCTCTTCAAGGTCCATACAAGAGGGAGAGGATAACCTCCCATTGAAGATAAGTTCCTTTTGATTTATGGTACTTCTCTATATCCTTACTTTTGTTTAGTACTTCTTGCATGTATATGTGAGTATTTGGGTGTTTCTAACCTCCTTGATGAGATGTAATAAGAGGATCCTTCTTGAGGATTGTTACATAGTATTTTGTCACACCTCCTGTTCACTTTCTGTTCCATATCTCGAAGTGCCAAAATGTTGACAAATGTGAAGTATATCCATCATGATATACATACAAAAACACCCTGACAAACCAAAGGAAAATTGTCCTGAGTCAATTATGAAGAAGGTTAGCTAACACCCTAATTTTCAGGGCCAGTTCTCTTTACTCAACTGCCTGTCCGTGCTGATGGTAGGTTGCACTACTTTACCCTAGTGTTGCAAGTGCGAGTTTTGATATGAAACCCCACGTTGAACCTCTTCTGGCAAGTTTTCCCAAAATGGGGGAGAAGCTTCGAATGCTGGAAACTTCGAGAATAATGAGTTGGATATTTGTTGTTGTAGATATGGTTGAGCTCTCCCATTTGGAGCTCTTGATATTATCATTATAGGTTTTCCACTTCATATGTGTACCTTGCTCCCTCTTTTATGGATCCCTTACTCCCTCTCCCTTCCTATAAATCAAGTCCCTTCCATTCCCAAATGGTTGTTCATTGATTGCCAGCATTCCTATACTGAGATTATGCCCAAATGTTTCCCATTATGACTTGGAGAAGGAGTGCTTGAAGAGTATTTTCTTGGACTTGAACATCCACCAAAAGGAGGTCTCCAACATCAAGGCATAGGTTGTATGCTTACCTTTTTAGCTTATTAATATATACCTTTGATGTTCACTTTCCATAATTGTGTAAATGTTTATGCTTTTAACTTAATACTCCTTGATCTATTAAGTAGTTTATAATTGATGTATGTCATATATACTCTTGTATCTTGTATTGCTCTTTTGTCTTTCTTACATGTATTTGGATGTGAAGAACAAGTAAGGAGTGAGCCTGGAAGTAAAGGAATCAAAGTCATCTCCAAAGGATTGAGCGATTAGCGTCAAAGTGAGGTAGGTCACTCTCTCGCTCTGCATTTTTTAAACATAATCTAGGAAAGTGTATGTTAGTTTGTTTAATTTGTTGATAGACCCACTCATTGGGCTAGACAGAAAGCCTCGGTCCACAGAGGGGGTTTTCCTTCACAACAAAGATCATTTGAGATGCAAGAAAGAAAAGCTAGAGCTGGAAAAGGTAAGGAGGCACCTGATGAAAAGATGACAAAATGCTACAAGCTACCTATGTCAAATGAAAATATGCATAGGTATTTGAATACTACAAGGTTGTATATTATTTCAATACTATGTTTTAGCAGTAATATTGGATTTCAAGGTAAGCCCTATGGTATGATGAGTATGTCCACTTCTCAAATGGCTCATGCATGCATATGAAAGTGATTTGGATTCATGGTTCTTAAGATGAAATGGTGCACCTGGTATTGAAAAAGTATCTTACCTTTTAGACATAATGAATTTCTTGACTCTATGGAGCTATTTGGAAATATTTATCTTTGGTATATTGGTATACTTTATGTTTGGCTAACATATATCATTTTTTATATCTTGATCCCATGAATAAGGCTAGCTCCTTGATTGTAATAGATGGTAACTTGATGCTACTAATTTTGTTTGTGAAAAGCATGATAGCCATGATGATAGAAGTATAACAATGATATTGATATTCATGATATTTTTGTTGACCATGGTGATTTGTTGTGCTTAGTAATTATGGAATATGGTAAAATTGAATTCCCTGACTTGATGGATTGAGTTACGTGACAAAGAAGTAATGTTGTGATCATGATTCTTGAAGTATGCTCCTATTAACATTTTGACACCAACCCTTGATGAAATATTGATGTCATGATGCCATGGTGAAGTAGTTGATGTAGACATATATGACCATGATGAACATATATTTAGAATTTATGATCTAACAAATATGTTGATCGATGCCAGTATTATAGTCACGTTAATGACTTGAATGAGGATGACTGAAGTGGCTTCCCATTCAGATGGAGAATCTCTCCATAAGATACTTAATCCTATTACCATTGGCATTATATGTATATTCTTTATTGTTGAAGTATGATTTATGGGAATGAATACACAATTATATGACATTGTTGATATGAAACAAAGTTCTGATCTGAGAAGAGAAATTTTTCCCTTACTCTAAGTCTCAATTGTTATCACTCAGATTTTCCCTTAGAAGTTATCAAAAGAAGGGACACTCCGAGGTAACCACAAACCAATATTTTAAGTACATAATCTAGCTAATCTGTATCCAGAGAGGGATCCCTCTTTATGATTTAGCTTTGTTTTGTGAAATATTAGGCTAGTTATGAAAGATTGTAGGGGATTTTGATTTTGTTTGGTGGTGGAATTCGAGAGCAGATGGATAGAACAAGGTATTTCAAGCCATTGGGCTATGGAGTCACCTGAAGGATGGCTTAACTAGATCAGGTTGATTTAACAAAGGAGAAATTTCACAGGGAAAAATAGTCAAACAAAAGGCAAATTTCAAGTTCAGGTGGATGAGATGGTCTTGAACAGGGAGGAAGGGAAACTAAGAATCCTTCAATAGGGTCCAACATGAGGGAAATTGGGTGCTCATTAACAAAGAGCAATAAAGTATTCTTTGTTAAATGGTCATAGTGATAAACTATTAAAGCAGGGAGCATTTAAGAATTCCCTACTTATAATATCCTGGAAGAAAACATTAAGAGTATAAACAATTTTAATGACAGAATGCAGTGAATCTCTTTCTGAAATATAACTTTTTTTTTACCATTTAGATATGAAACACATATGAATATTTATTAAACCAAAAGAATTGTAAAAACACAAGATATAGAATACTTATTTGCTTCTCGTTTGACACAAGTATCCTATAAAAGTCCTTTTCTTTATTACTTTTTTCCATCCAGCCATACAAAAGTTGTTCAACAGCACTTCAATTCCAAAAGTAAATTGTCTACATAAATGTCTAAGAATCCACCCCTAATACTTCGAATGAGGAAGTATTTATACAAATGTTTACATCAAAATATCTCCTAACTAAGAGAGATATATTCTAGGGAAACTAAATATATTTTACATGAATATAGAGACAGAAGGTCTCAAATGTAGAAACAGAAAGTGAATTGACTTTTGTTGTCCCTGTTTTGTTCAAGGAGCTGGAGGTAGGTCCTAAGAATATGCATCTTGTTGTCGTTCTAGTAACTCTGTTTGCTGGACATCTGATTTTATCTTTTCACTGATACTCTTTCACCTATATCTGATACTCTTTATCTATACATCAATTTTCACCCTTTTTACCAAAATTTACTATGGTAATTATTTCTCTTTACCTCACTTAAGTCATGGTAACTTACAGGATTTCAGTCATGCTGGTCCACCAATCATCTTTTGGTATCCTTTTCCTTGTCAGCTTCATGTAGATTTCATCTGTTCTAGTATATTTCACAAAATTGGGTTGCACTGGGAATAGGTGCTTCACTTCAAGTTCAATGTAAAAAAGGTTCTCCAAACCATCATAGAGAACTTTCCCTATGGGCAATGCCTTGACTGCAAATGAACTGGCTTGATTGTCAGCTTGCTGATGCAACTTGTTGATGTAGTCTATCTGAACCATTAGTTTGTCATTTATGATTAAAATACTTGGGAGTCCTTTACTTTGTAAGATGTCAAATTTCCTCATGAACTCATTGATATCTTCCTACATACTTTGACATCTACATTTCAGGCCTTGAATTAAATTATTTTTGGTCAATACTTTCTTTATTTCGAGGATGGTAGCAGTCTTATACTCAATGTTTAATTGTTCCAACTGTTTCCTGTTTCTACTATTTAGAAAATTGATTAATTGGATTGCCTCTTCAGGCTTTCTACCCAATTCCTCTCTGGTTTTTTGAACTTCTTCAAGAGCAGGCTTAACCAAATCAATTTTTTCAAAAATAATTTGAATGGATGACCAAATATCATTGATGGAATCAATGATATTGGTCCACAATATCCTCCTAATCTCTGTCAAGGGCTTTTCAAATGTAAGGTTTTTCTCCAGTGCTTTAATCTGTTGAGTCAAGCCTTTGTTTTTCCTCAACTCTTCTGCAAAATTGATTTTTGATAAATCATATTTATGTTCCATGACAGTGAATTTCTCTTTTACTTTCTGCAGTTTTGTGACTTGGAGCTTCATCTCCTCCATGGATTTAATCAAGTATTTGTACTCTGTGTTGATGTACTTGTCTGTGATGTACCTATTACTTCTATGGGTGCAACTGTTACCAAAGGAATATTTGGTGCTAAAGCTGATGCCAATGTAGAAGGGATTGTTGTTGAAACTGTAGGCACTACAGTCTGAGGTTGTGTGGTCGACTCACTCTGATTTGACTGTACTGCTTTTTCTAATTCCTACTTTGTTTCTTTTAATTGCTCATTTAGCTTAAGGACCAAGTCCATAATCTCTTCTTCATTTTTCTTCTCAATCACTTCAACAGTCTGAGGTTGAATGAGTGGTGGCAATTTCAATTGTTTCCTAAGTGCAGCTATATCTTCATTTTTCTTCTTTATTAGATTTTTTGTTGCCTTGACATCATTTGTGTCATGGTCCAACTCAATAATAAACTCCTCTAATGATTTGATTTTGTTGTCTTTTTCCTGTGAGGAATCCTTTTCTAGTTGCAATTGGGCAGTAGTGTTGCTCAGTGAATTTTGCAACCTATGTGCCGTCATTGCCTTGCTAGTCAGTGTAGAATAGACCATGTCTCCTATTTGTTTGTGTAGTTCTATTTGGTGTATTGGGTGAATGTCTTTAGCCATGACTTCGAAGTCAGTATTGAGATAATTTGCCAAATATTTTGGCTACAACACTATGGGCTTTAGAAAGCTCATTTGCATTTTGCCTTCTTTGATGTCAAAAGCCGACATCAATCTGGTTTGGTTTAAAGGGGCCATCTTTAAATACTGAGCATAGGCTTGGACCTTCAACTGCTCATTCTTCATCTTGATTTCCTTAAACTTTCCTTTGATATCTATAATTTTCTTAGATGAAGACCTGAGAGATGAAACTTCTATACTTTGTCGCCTTTCGAATTCTTGTCTCTGTGAGCTTGAAGGTGTCCCACCTGTTGGGGATGTATGTAGACTATTTGCTCCTTCCTTCCTCATGCTCTCTGTGGTTTCATCTATGAATTCCTCATTTGAATAAGGATTCAACCTTTGCCTCTTAGCAAATTTTTGATCCGTAGGTCTGCCAGAAGGGGTAGCTACTTCCCTATCTCTTTTTAAGTTCTTCTCCTCATTTAGAGGAGAATGCACAACTAGCGGATTTCCCATATTTGTAGAAGCTAGGAGTGGCTGTGGTGGAGCTCTTTCTTCAAAGATTTTAGGCTTCTCTGATACCTCTGGCTATTTTGTTTGCTCTGATGTAGGAACACTAGTTTCCTATGTTTGTCCCTGTGATTCCTCTGTTGTGTGAGCACTGGTTTCCTAGGCTGGCCTTTGGGAAGACTCAATGTGCACCTGTACAAGAGTCCAAGTCAAGTATCTTCTCTAAATCTTTCATTACATTCTCATATTCAACTTTATCACTATCTTCCTCTATCAATGTCCCTTCCCTCCATTCATTCATATTGGCATATTGTTCTATCTCAGGAATTTTGTGATGGATGTAGCGTGAAAGCTTATGTTTTGTCCTCCTGTCACTGATGAAACCATGAGGGTCATAAGCCAAAGAAAAGCTTTTCTTTAGTCTCATTTTTGTTTCTATGATTTCTTCTTCTCTTTTCCCTTCTTCTCTATTGTTGCACACAAATGGGCTTAAGTGGTCTTTAATCCTCAATTGGGCTTTCTTCTTTTCCTTGGTGAAATGAATTTGTTTAGAGTTTAATAATATTCCATGGAAAACAATCTCATAGGAACATATTTAGGCAGCTTGAAAGGAGGGATTTCACAACCATAGATTAGGACCACAGTGTGATTCTAGTACAAGTACAGTCACCTATCTTGTATTGTTTTGACAGTTGAAGGATTCTCTTGATATCATCACTGATTCTTGGGGGAGGATGTCCTGTTAGCATGGTGGTTACAGGATAGAAAAATTCATCTATGAATTCATTGTATGAATGGGGAGAAGTGTATGAATATTCAAAGATGGAAGTCCAGAAAATGACTGATTTGGGATTACCTCTAGTATCAAGCTTATTCATAGAGAATGGGAATTTTTCAGTTTGGTAATACAGGAAAAGGTGATACAAGATTGTGGAATACTTGAACACTCTCTCATTTTCCAATCTCATGAACTGATCATGGATTTTGTCAGCTATGAATGTAGCATAGTCATACTTGGTAGCAGGGGGTTGGCCAAGGGTGAAGATAGTCATATAAGCAAAGGTCATTTCATCCACATATTCATTGGTTGAGAAACAAATAATACAGGAAATCATGGTAATAATATGCCTCCCTAAGCTTGTAAAAGCAATTGTAATGTATGGTGGAGGGTCTTTTGAAATTTATTACTCTAACATGAACATTTGGAAAACTCTGGCAATCTCTGAGCTGGAAACTTTGGAAGATTTGTTAAGTAAACTAGCAATAGACAGAGGGGTAAGGTTCTGACTAGGTTGCAACTGCAATATTTCATTGATGGAGTTTGCTGTAATGGTAAAAAGGATTTTCTGGTTAAGGGACATTACAGCTCTGAGATTAGGGTTATAATTAGCATGGCACTAGTGAACAATGTTTGGGAAAATGTGCACAGAAGGGAATTGGTACTTTGGGATATTGGATTCTCATAGACCAATATTGTTAACATTATTGAGGTAAAGGTTATGGTATTTACAATGCAATCTCAAGGGGGAGTCCTCAAATGTGAGGTATTTTATTTGCAAATCTTTATTTGCTAAGGGCAGATAATCTAAATCTCTATGAGGAGTGGTGATAGGAGGTACATTGAGGGCTACGGGGGCTTCCATTTCTGGTTCTTGTGGATTCAGATATGGAAATGGGGTTTTTGAGTGTGATAGGTGAAATAGAGGGTCCTGGGTTTCTTTTACTGTAAGTTTCGCAATAGAATTACATTGAATTTTGGGGTTTTCAACACAATCACTGAGGAAATTAAGTATTTACAAGGTTTCCGGAAGAAAATTAGTAAATACCTGTTTTATGAAGTGATTGGCAATGGAGTACTGGTTCATTGGGTGAAAATGGTGGACTCGAGTGGCATCAAATTGAAATTTTTGGGGTAGTTGATGGTTGGAGTACGAGCTAGTCGAATTCACATTCTGGTTGCATGCATGAGTTTTTAGAATAATAATGGAAAAAATAGATTAACTTTGTTTTTTTATGCAAATTCAAAGTTTTTGGCAGGTTTCATGATACGAACAGGTGGCGTCATCGGGGAGGCGACTTTACGTTTTGTCGTTAGCGGGAGGCGGTAAGCGGGTTTCATCGCACCGCTTTTGGAGGGTAAGTGGTATTTTGGGGGAGCAGTGCAATACCATACATCTTTGGACACGTAGCATCGACACTATACATTAAACCGCTCACATCGCACGCTAAAGGTTGACCAAAAGGCCCGCACGATATGAGCAAAGGCCGTCGGACCTGAAGGATCCGGTCGGACGGTTACCAGAGTAATGACATGATTGATGGATAACAGGGGCAGGACTGACAATAATTAAAGGAATTAATCATATCGGGGGACATTTGATTGGTTGGGAGAGTTATTAATTAGTCCAGATAACTAAATTAATCCTCATTAAATGGTGTGGGGTCAGGTTCTTAACAAACTACAGCTTAGTTAATTAATCCCATATATTATTTGTTTTAAGGTTATATCTTAACCATCGGGGCGGGATATGTAGTAATTTGGGGTGTAATATAATATAGTAATACGGGCGTGGGTAATTTTCTTTAATTTGGGATTTATATAATAAAACATTAATGGTTAATATGACCAAATGAATGGGAAAGCGCTAAGTCCAGTGTTTTTTGAAAGTATTTCATCATATAACATATTGACTTCAGCTAAAGTGTATAAAAGGATTTTCTATGAAGATTTATTTAAATTTCCCTAAGTAAAATAGAATTTTACTTAGGCAAAGTTTTATCAAAGGAACGAGTGATCTTATGGGGGGATAAATGTTGATGAAAGGGACTTAAGTTCTTTAGTCATTTCCAATTATTGGGCCGAGGGTCCGATCCCTCCAAAAGTCAGAGAAATGATCTGAGCCCCTCTAACTATGGCAATTACCTTTAGCACTTAGGGAATTAGTGAAAATTTTAGGGGAAATGAATGGGGAGGTTAATTATTGTGACTTTGAATGTTGATGTGCCTTCCATGTGATACATGCCTTTGTTTAGTGATGAAATCAAAAGATTTAAGCATTAATCTTAACCATTCATCACACATTTGTTCTGCAACCAATCATCTACTTACCCTTCCTACCTACCCTATCATTTTTACTTCTTTATTAGGGTGCACTTAAACCAGCAAACCCTTTTCAAACTTTCTTTTCTTTTAAATAGTGATGCCTATCTAAGTCTACATTTATTACATCCAAGGGCTCGGATTAAACTGTTGAGCTCCTTTTTTTCACTCTACCTATCTACTTATCTGTCAAGATTAAACAATTTGGTCAGATCTTTTTTCTCTACTTCTAAAACATGAAATTGAAAATATGAACTAGTCAAGCTTGAACTATTTGACTATTCATGAATTGTGGCATAGGTGACAAGCTACACACAATTTTTTATTATACAAAGTAAAAAGGTAGTGGCATTTAGACTTGCACACTTTCATGGTCTTTTATTTTTGTTGGGTTTCATTTTCTTTCCTTTTTTGACCTTTTATTTATATCTTTTTACTCTTTTATTATTTTTCTAGGGTATACCCTCTTTACATTTCTTAATTTTTTATTTTTCACAAATATGGAAAACCTTTGCAACAAGTAAAGGTATGAACATATTTTAAAGCTAAACCAAGTCAATCATGATATATGACACCTATTGGTATAGGGGCATAATAGTGGCTCCATTTGGGGATGGCTTTTTCCTGGTGGAAAGTCATGAATAGTAGATCATTGGCCTCTGAATGACTTTGACTGTGCTCTTCAATCTTCTTTTCGTTGCAGCTTTATTTGTATGTATGACAGTAATGCTTCTGAAGCTTAGGGCCTTCTCTTCAGGCTTCAACTTCGGAATCTTACCATCCAATCAACACTAACATTATAAAGGGTATATTATGTATAGTTAGAAATCTAATTAGAGTTAAAAACTGGGATCAAAGTAATGTTTCAACATTCGACCATTAATTGGTCCTCCTTCAAGTTCTGCACCATCTAACTCTTTAAGAAAATATGCATTGTTTCCTCTGAAAGCATAAATTATATATGGCCCTTTCCACAAGAAGTCAAACTTCCCATGTTTCCCTTTGTCCTCTCTTCTTGAATCCCATCTTAACACTTTGTTTCCAAGGAAGAAATATTCTTCCTTGGTTATTCTATCAAAGATCTTCTTGAGTTTTTATTGTAGTAGTTAAGATCTTTGGTACACCTCCTCCCTAGTTTGTTGCAAGTGGATGGTTTGGTTTATCCTTCTCTGTATATCATTTGGTTCCACTTGAGCTTCTTGCAGTAATTTCATGACAAGAACCCCTAAAGATGAGAGAAAAGCATGTCTGCCCGCAAAGCATTGATCAATTTTTTGTTCCAAGTTTTCTTATTTTCTTCCAACAATTTTTTGATGATATTAATTAGACTCTTGTTGGGAGATTTTGAAAGTCCATTCCCTGGAGGATAATAGGTTGTGGAATGACCCAGTGTTATATGGTACTTGATACAAAAATTAATCATTTTCTTTGACTTAAAGGTTGCAGCATTATCAGTAATGATTTTATCTGGGCAACCAAACTTGGGCAGAATATTTGCCTCTAGAAATCCTATGATGACAGTGTATGTGGCTTGTCTGGAGGGAATTACTTCTATCCATTTTGTAAAATAGTCAGTTGCAGTGAGTATCCATTTGTGTTGACTAGAAGAGGGTGGATGACTTTCCCCAATGAAGTCAAGACCCCATTGTTGAAAAGGTTTCTTAGTGGATATGGGTTCCAATGTTAAAGGTAAAAAATTTCTTTTGCCTTCAAATATTTGGCATTTCTGGCTGGAAGTTACAAATTTCTTTACATCTACAAACAAGGTTGGCCAATAAAATCCAACAATAGTTGACTTCCAATAGAGGTGCCCACCATAGTCCCTTGCATGAAATTCTTGGAGAACCTTGTCAACTTCTTCTTTCAATAAACAATTTAACAATATGCTTTCATGATTTTTCCAAAATAAAGAATTATCTAAGATGTAAAATTTTGAAGACTTCATTTTCAAAAATCTATTCTTGGTTCTAGACCTCCTTTGAGGAGCCTACAGGTTTTGTAACACATAAATAATATCAGCATACCAAGGTGAATCTGAAAAGGTCTGGCTGATCTGTGGAGTCGCCATCTCCTGTTCGTTATCCAGCTCTGCAATGAGATTTATGTATAAGGCTTGGCAATTGGTTTCTGCCATGAGTTTAGCCAATCCCTAACCTTTAATTAGCTTAGTGGGTTTTATCTCTAAATCATATTCCAAGATAGTAGCTATCCACTTTCCTCTTTTGCCATCAATTCAATCTTGAGTCAAGATGTCTTTGACTACTACATTAGGAACATAAGCTATTATATGAGAATATAAAATATAGACCGTGAAATCTTTAAGAGCTTTTACCAATGCAAAAGCTTGTTTCTCCATTATTTTGTATTTTAATGATGCATCTCTAAGAGCTTTACTAAAAAATGCTATGGGTTTTTCACATCCTTGATCATCTTTTTGTAGTAAAACAGCAGCTATGGTGTGTTCTCATGCAAAAGAAAAAATGATCAAGTCTATCAAACTGTGGGCTTGTGAGGACCAGTGTTCTTGTTAAGGCTATTTTAATTTCTTCAGATGATTGTTTAGCCTCAATTGTCCAATTAATGGTTGAATCCTTCTTTAACATGTTATTTAATGATCTAATGAGTTCAACTAAGTTAGAGATAAACCCCCTTAAAAAATTAATCTTTCCTAAAAATGCTTGCAACTCTTTAATGTTTCTAGGATAGGGAGTTTGTAAAATAGCTTTGATCCTGGAAGGGTCAATTGAAATGTCGCCCTTAGAAATGATTTGACCTAAAGTTTTCCTTCCTCCAAACCGAACAAACACTTCTTTGGATTCAAAGAAATACCATATTTTTTGCACTTTAAAAAGACTTTCTTGAGATGCTCCAAATGCTACCGATCTAATTTAGACAAAATAGTTAGATCATCAAGATATATAACAAGAAAATCATGAATTTATTTTGCAAAGGTAATGTCCATTGCTCTTTCAAAAGTGTCTCCTGCATTTTTTAGTCCAAAGGGCATTTTAATGTACATGAAGGTACCCCATGGTGTTGTAAATGTTGTTTTCTCTTGGTCATCAGGATGAACTAAGATTTGGTTATAACTTGAAAATCCATCTAAAAGTGAGATTCTAGAAGAACCAACTACCCTTTGCACTACATGGTCCATCTTGGGTAACGGATAGTTATCTTTTAGAGATACCTTATTCACATTTTTCAGGTCAACACATAATCTTATTTCACCTATTTTCTTTCTAGTGGGTACCAGATTAGATACCCATTCTGAGAAACTAATAGGGGAAATAATCCCTGCTTCATACTTGCGTTTGATTTCTTTCTCAATTGATGGTAATAACACAAGGTTAATTCTTCTGAGTTTTTGTTTAAAAGGTTTTTTATTTTCTTTCAAAGGTATAGTGTGTTGAATAATAGAGGTTTCATAGTATTTCAAATCTTCATAACTCCAGGCAAAGACATCCTAGAATTCCCTCATAAGTTCAACATACTTTAGTTTTCGATCAGGAAGTTAAGGATTTTGACAATTTTATCAATTTGGGATTATCATTTGTTCCTAAGTTATACTCTTCGATGTCTGCCTGTAAAGACTCCATTTTAGGATTGTTTAGAATGACATTAGAGTCAAACAAATCTTCCAGAGGAGTCAATCCTTTGGGTAAATGATTGTCCTTTAGGTTTATAATCTATGTTTCTTCTTAAATTATTTCATCTAGGTATTTGTTCCAGGTCTTGAATTTTTGTTTGTGTGAATTTGGTTGGGTGAAGCATATTTATTAGATTCTCTTCCAAAATGTTAATTTCTACCTCATTTATTTGATTAGAATTAGTAGCTGTATCAACATCTATTTTGAGGTGAGAAAATTCCTCATCTAAAGTTAAAAAATTATTTATCTTCCTATCACTATCAAAAACCTACCAGTTCTTAAGATTATCAGGGATGGCTAGTCTATGCCCAATCTCAGTTGTATACTGATGACTAGGTTGAAAAGGTAATTTGTAGGTGCTGGCAAACATCGCCAGATTATGAGCTTGCATGTTGTGTTTCCTGGGAGTAATTGCAAGCTGGGTTTCCAAAAAGGTGTTGAGGATTTCTATGACTGTTCCTCTGTAATATCCTAGTCTAGCATCCCTGGTTGAGTAAGTCCCTTTAATTTGTTTAACTATTAATTCTGAATCTCCCATGATGGACACCCTTATAGCTCCTAATCTTTTAACAAGTTTAAGACCTAACAAGAGAGCTTCATACTCTGCCATATTATTGGTGCATCTAAAATTTAATTTGTAAGCATGGCCTTTAGGATGATCATTTTCTAAATTGTACACCCAAACTCTTGCTCCTGCTCCTAGTTTATTTACCGAGCCATCAAACTCTAAATGCCAAAGGATTTCATGTTCATAATTTGTATCTAGGGTAGTGGGAACTTGCTTAACCATGGCATTTGGGTCTTCATTATCTTCTGATTTTTCTTTGTTATTTGATATTTCCTAAATATGAACAATTGATTTTTCTTTTTCAATTTCTTTTGGTTCTATTGCTAAAACTTCTAAGGTATTTGAAGGATTGGATTCTGCATTGTAAGGAATAAAAGAATCCATATCAAAGTATACTGAGTAGATGGGGACATTTTGGGATTTTTCCTGACTACTTACTACATATTTCATCAATGTTTCTCTGTATAGTTTCTTGGGTTGTCCAAAAACCGATATAGTGGCATATGACATATCTAGTTGAAGAGATCCCTAAAACTTAGCACCCCAGGATCTTGACAATAGCATGCCATATTTGGGTGGTATATCAGCTACCACTATGTCCATTAATATTGTTTTTGCAGGATATTGAACCAATGAAACACATAAGTCTTTTATCAATCCTAAACATCTCACTTCGCTGGAATCAAAAGAAAATAAATCTTTGTATGGTCTAGTGATCTCTAGGTCTAGTTTTTCCATGATAGAATTGGGTATAAGGTTGTGACATGCACTAGAGTCAAACATGGCATTGTGAAAAATCTTATCATGTATGTTTAGACTAACATAGAAGGGAGGAATTCCTCCTTCCAATGGTTACCCATTCACTTCTGGGCCAAAGACTAACTCGGGTTGATGATCATAAAGATTAACTAAATCTTCAGTTCCAATAATTTTTAGTGATCTATTGATTTGAGTCCGGTAGACATTATGTTTAGCTAATTCAGATAATGGAACAAAAATTTTCAGCTTGCCAACTTCTGCTTCTAGATTAAAGGATTTTTCTATTTGGGCTCTTGGATTTCGAGCAGTTGTGTTTTCTATGTCTTTCTCCTTTTCAGGATTAGAGTCATGATTCGTTGATTCTCCTAAATCAACCTTTGGAGGTTCTTCCACAGTTTCCTTGGAAGGAGGGGAAGTGGAAGGCTAATTATTGTTTGGTTGATTATTAGAGACATCTTCAATTATGGGGTCAGGAGGATTAATGTTTGATCTAGAAAGAATTTTCAATGGTTTGTTTATTGTCTTACCTCTTTTGGGCTGATTTGGGACTGTTTTCTTGTTTGTTTCAAGGACATCAATTTTTATACTTCTTAGATTGTATTGCTTGTGCACCTCAAAGACAACTAAGTCATATCCTTGCCTAAAGTCGAAAGATTCTCCTGATTGGGTTTTAAAATGTTTAAGTATGTGATCCTCCTGATCATTTTGGGATAAGAAAACTTCTTCATCATCATCAAAACCCCATCAAATTGATTTGAGTATCTTCTTCTAGGCCTTCAGAGTGAGAAGCTTTTTCATAGTTCTCCTGGAAAGGGGGTCTAATATTTTGGTCAGGACCATTCTTTCCAGTGTTCTGGTTTTGATTTTTCCTAAAATTAGGATTTCTCCCTGGGTTAGTTTGTTGGCTATCCCAAGGAGATTTCCTTTCCATTTTCTCCACTCTATCTCCTAGTCTATCCATTCCCTTAATTATGGCATCTAGATTTTGTTCAAAGGGTGAGCTTTCTTCTTTTAAAGGTATCCTTCTTTCACTCCTAGCTTTGGATCTCTTAGAGAGTAGGTTGGCTTCAACGCTTATTGTTATGCTTTGCATATCTTCCAATGTAGGAGGGTTTCGTTATCTCAGCTGGAAAACCATATCAGAATCAAATCCATCGGGGAATTTGATTAAGGCTAAGCCAGGGGGTGGCCTTAGGTCAAGGGGAATAGCACTATACACACTATTAAATCTAGTGCAATAGTCTTGCACTGTTTTTTGTGGCCCTCTTTTGAGATTCTTGTATTGAGATAAGATCTGAAGAGGGTCTTTTCTTTCCTCCCATCTATTCAGGAACTATTGGTAGAGGGTTCTTAGACTGTCTATGATATTGGCTATTAAGGCTATGAACCAGGTTCTAACATCTCCAGTAAGGCTTTGCACAAAAATCCTCATTTTCACATCAGCAGTGTCTATTTCATACATTTTGAAGTAATTAGTCATTTTCCAAGTATGTTTTTTTGGCTGTGTAAGTTCCAATGCCATCAAAGGATGTGATCTTACTTTGATAGTCTTGAGGCATGGCATCTAAATTGGCTGGTAGTACCAAGGGAGCATATCTGTTGGCCATTGTTGCAGGTAGTGTTGAAACAAAGGCTAGAGTTGGGGTAACAATGGATGTTTGAGGTGTGGATGGGGGACTAGGAGTTGAAGTCAACTATGGAGTGGTTTGAGGTTGAGAGATATGAGGGACAGATGAGGAACTTGTAGAAAAAGAAGTGACTATAGAAGCATTAGGAGTTCCTTCAGTGGTAAGATCAGATTGAGGTGAGTTCTGCAAATATTGGTCAATTAAAAAATTAGCTCTTTGGATCTCGAGTTCTCTAATGAACTTTGGGTCTTGGACTAGGTTTATTAATTCAGAGACGGATGAAGTCTGAAATAGAGAGGTTTCAAAGTACTCATCAAAAGGTAGGTCTTCTAGGTAAAGCCACTTAGTAGGACAAAATTGAGATCTAAAGATGGGTCGAGGGCTAACAGAGCTTTTTTGTCTTCTAAGTATTCTGGGGATCAAATTGGGGTTCTCAAACACTGGGGGTGGATTAAGGTCATGATTAGCCCTAGTGTATCGAATCCTTTCTGAAGCTAGATTTTAGGTTTTTCATTTTGCAATTTCTTATAAAGACATCAAAATAACTTCTATGAATTATTTAAGAAGCATATAATCAAACTTTGTGTTTCTTAAAGATGTGTTTGGACTGAGGAATTGATTTCCCCAGTGGAGTCGCCACTATGTTATCACTCAGATTTTCCATTAGAAGTTATCAAAAGAAGGGACACTCTGAGGTAAACACAAATTAATATTTTAAGTGCAGAATCTAGCCAATCTGTACTCAGAGAGGGCTCTCTCTTTATGATTTAGCTTTGTTTTGTGAGTTATTAGGCTAGCTATGAAAGCTTGTAGGGGATTTTGATTTTGTTTGGTGGTGGAATTCAAGAGTAGATGGATAGAACAAGGTATTTCAGGCCATTGGGCTATGGAGTCACCTGAAGGATGGCTTAACTGGATCAAGTTGATTTAACAAAGGAGAAATTTCATAGGGAAATATAGTTAAACAAAAGGAAAATGTCAAGTTCAGGTGGATGAGATGGTCTTGAACAGGGAGGAAGGGAAACTAATAATCCTTCAACAAGGTCCCAGATGAGGGAAAGTGGGTGCTCATTAACAAAGAGAAATTAAGTATTCTTTGTTAAATGGTCACAGTGATAAACATGAAAGCAGGGAGCATGTAAGAATTCCCTACCTATAATAGCCTGGAAGAAAACATTAAGACTATAAACGATTTTAAAGATAGAATGCAATAAAGCTCTTTCTGAAATATAATTTTTCGTTTATCATTCAGATATGAAACACATATGAATATTTATTAAACCATAAAAACTATAGAAACACAAGATATAGAATACTTATTTTATTTTCGCTTGACACAGGTATCGTATAAAAGTCCTTTGCTTTATTACTTTGTTCCAGCCAGCCATACAAAAGTTGTTCAATAGCACTTCAATTCCAAAAGTAAATTGTCTACATAAATGTCTAAGAATCCACCCCTAATACTTCGAATGAGGAAGTATTTATACAAATTTTTACATCAAAATATCTCCTAACTAGGAGAGATGTATTCTAGGGAAACTAAATATATTTTACATGAATATGGAGACAGATGGTCTCGAATGTAGAAACAGAATGTGAACTAACTTTTGTTGTCCATGTTTTTGTTGAAGGAGCTAGAGGCAGGTCCTAATAATATGCATCTTGTTGTCGTGCTAGTAACTCTATGCTGGACATATGATTTTATCTTTTCACTAATACTCTTTCTCCTGTATCTGATACTCTTTACCTGTACATCATTTTTCACCCTTTTTACCAAAATTTTCTGTGGTAGTTATTTTTCTTTACTTCACTTAATTCATGGTAACTTACAAGATGTCAGTCATGTTGGTCCATCAATCATCTTTTGGTATCCTTTTCCTTGTCAGCTTCCCGTAGATTTCATCTATTTCAGTGTATTTCACATAATTGGGTTGCACTGGGAATAGGTGCTTCACTTCATATTCAATATAAAAAAAGGTTCTCCAAACCATCATAGAGAACTTTCCCTGTGGGCAATGCCTTGAATGCAGATGAACTGGCATAACTGTCAGCTCTTTTTGATGCAACTTGTTGATGTAGTCTATCTGAACCATTAGCTTCTCTTTGATGACTAAAGGGCTTGGGAGTCCTTTACTTTGTAAGATGTCAAATTTCCTCATGAACTCATCAATATCTTCCTGCATACTTTGACATCTGCGTTCCAGGCCTTGCATTAAATTCTTTTTGGTCAATATTGTCTTTATTTCGAGGATGGTAGCAGTCCTATCCTCAATGCTTAATTGTTTCAGCTTTTGCCTGTTTCTACTGTTTAGAAAATTGATTAACTGGATTGCCTCTTTAGGCTTTCTACCCAATTCCTCTCTGGTTCTTTGAACTTCTTCAAGAGCATGCTTAACCAAATCAATTTGTTCAAAAATAATTTGAATGGATGACCAAATATCATTGATGGAATCAATGATATTGGTCCACAATATCCTCCTAATCTCTGTTAAGGCATTTTCAAATGTAAGGTCTTTCTCTGGTGCTTTAATCCGTTGGGTCAAGCCTTTGTTTTTCCTCATCGCTTCTGCAAAATTGATTTTTGATAAATCATACTTCTGTTCCATGACAGTGAATTTATCTTTTACTTTTTGTAGTTCTGTGACTAGGAGCTTCATATCCTCCATGGATTTAATCAAGTCTCCTGTACTCTGTGTTGATGTACCTGTCTGTGATGTACCTGTTACTTCTATGGGTGCAACTATTACCAAAGGGATATTTGGTGCTAAAGTTGATGCCAATGTAGAAGGGATTGTTGTTGAAACTATAAGCACTACAGTCTAAGGCTGTGTGGTTGACTCACTCTGCTTTAACTGTACTGCTTTTTTCTAATTCCTACTCTGTTTCTTTTAATTGCTTATTTAAAGTAAGGACAAAGTCCATAAGCTCTTCTTCATTTTTCTTCTCAATCACTTTAGCAGTTTGAGGGTGAATGAGTGGTGGAAATTTCAATTGTTTCCTAAGTGCAGCTATATCTTCATTTTTCTTCTTTATTAGATTTTCTGTTGCCTTGACATCTTTGGGTCATGGCCCAAATCAATAATCAACTCCTCCAATAATTTGATTTTATTGTATTTTTCCTGTGAGGAAGTCTTTTCTAGTTGCAATTGGGTAGTAGTGTTGCTCAGTGAATTTTGCAACTTATGTGCCATCATTGCCTTGCTAGTCAGTGTAGAATAGGCCATTTCTCCTATTAGTTTGTGTAGTTCTATCTGGTCTATTGGGTGAATGTTTTTAGCCATGACTTCAAACTCAATCTTGAGATAATCTGCCAAAGATTTTGGCTGCAGCACTGTGGGATTTGGAAAGCTCATTTGCATTTTGCCTTCTTTGATGTCAAAAGTTGACATCAATCTGGTTTGGTTTAAAGGGGCCATCTTTAAATACTGAGCATAGGCTTGGGCCTTCAGCTGCTCATTCTTCATCTTGATTTCCTTAAACTTTCCTTTGATATCTATAATTTTCTCAGATGAAGACCTGAGAGATGAAATTTCTATACTTTGTTGCCTTTCCAGTTCTTGTCTATGTGAGCTTGAAGGTGTCCCACCTATTGGGGATGTATGTAGACTATCTTCTCCTTCCTTCCTCATGCTCTTTATGGTTTCATCTATGAATTCCTCCTCTAAATAAGGATTCAACCTTTGCCCCTTAGCAAAGGTTTGATTTGTAGGTCTGCCAGAAGGGGTAGCTACTGCCCTATCTCTTTTTAAGTTCTTTTCCTCATTCAGAGGAGTCTGCACAACTGGGGGACTTCCCATATTTGTAGGAGCTAGGTGTGGCTGTGGTAGAGTTCTTTCTTCAGAGATTTCAAGCTGTTGTGATACCTCTGGTTGTTCTGTTTGTTCTGAGGTAGGAATACTAGTTTCCTGTGTTTGTCCCTGTGATTTCTCTGTTGTCTAAGCACTAGTTTCCTGGGCTGGCCTTTGGGAAGACTTAGTATGCACCTGTACAAAAGAGTCTAGGTCAAGTCTCTTCTCCAAATCTTTCATTACATTCTCAACTTCAACTTTATCACTATCTTACTCTATCAATGTCCCTTCCCTCCATTCATTCATATTGGCATATTGTTTTATCTCAGGAATTCTATAATGGATGTAGGGTGAAAGCTTATGTTTTGTCCTCCTGTCACTGATGAAACCATGAGGGTCATAAGCCCAAGCAAAGATTTTCTTTAGTCTCATTATTGTTTCTATGATTTCTTCTGCTCTTTTCCCTACTTCTCTATTGTTGCACACAAATGGGCCTAAGTGATCTTTAATCCTCAATTGGGCTTTCTTCTTTGCCTTGGTGAAATGAATTTGGTCAGAGTTTAACATTTGTCTGTAATATTCTAGGGCAAACAATCTCATGGGAACATATTTAGGCAGCTTGAAAGGAGGGAGTTCACAACCATAGATTCGGATCACAATGTGATTTTGGTACAATTACCAGTTACCTATCTTGTACTGCTTTGAAAGTTGAAGGATTCTCTTGATATCATTATTGGTTCTTGGGGGAGGATGTCCTGTCAGCATGGTGGTTACAGGATAGACAAATTGATCTATGAATTCATTGTATGAATGGGGAGAAGTGTATGAATATTCAAAGATGGAAGTCTAGAAAATGACTGATCTAGGATTACCTCTAGTATAAAGCTTATTCACAGAGAATGGTGTAGGTTTTAACCCCGTACAGAAATTACCTCCATACGAATTCTAAAACATAGAAAATAAGAAATGCAAGAGCATAACACATATACACATATACACAGAGATTTCCCCTGGATGCCAAAACCGGGACTACTAGCTTGATTTTTCATTATGTTCCTTTCTATGTTACAATACATATTTATACATGCCGAAGCATCTAATACCATGGACCGAAAACCATCGCATCAAAAAAACATGTGCGAAAATCATGCACAAAACCATAGGTGGGTCCACCCAACCTAACATAGGTTCCAAAACCAAAATTGGACCCCATAAAATGGGGTTATGGGTACCCCTCAAACCCCCTATTAACTACGTGGAAAGAATATAACACAACCCAACATTCTCCCACTTGTTGTTTTCTTTCCATAGGGGGCCACAGGAGAGCTTAGTCATTTTTCCAGCCCTGAAACGCCCATTGTTTCTCTACACCAGGAGAACTTCTCAGATCTCACAGATTTTGTCAATGCATCTACAGTATTCTTCAAAATGTCCACCTTTACTAGCAACACCTTTTTGTCATCTATCATATCCCTCACAAAGTGATACTGAATATTAATGTGCTTTGTCTTTGAATGATAAGCAGGGTTCTTTGCCAAGAAAATTGCACTTTGGCTATTACAGTCTATCCTTATAGCTCCTTGTACTAACCCCATACTTGAACACAATCTCTGCAACCAAACTGCTTCCTTGCTTGCATGAGTGGCTGCCATGTTTTCTGCCTCTGTAGTTGATAGTGCCACTACAGATTGTTTCTTACTCATCCAACTGACTGCACCTCCAAATAGGTTAAACACATACCCACTTGTAGATTTTCTCTGATCCAAATCTCCAACCGAGTCTACATCAACAAAGCAAGATATCCAAAACTCTTTCCAATCTTGGTCTTCCTTGGTAGCACAAACCATAATTGCTAGTGCCATGCAAATACCTGAAAACCCACTTCACTGTTGTCCAATGCTCCTTCCCTAGTTTTGACATAAGCCTGGTCAATACTCCCACTACATGTGCAATGTCTAGTCTAGTACAGACCATTGCATACTTCAGGCTACCAACTACACTTGCATATGGAACACAGGACATATCCTCTTCCTCTTCTTGTGTCTTGGGACACTGTTCAGCAAATAACTTTACACCTATAGGAATAGGAACCTTCACCAATTTACTATCCTTCATATTAAACCTCCACAGTATTGTCTCAACATAAATCCTTTGGTTTAACCAGAGCTTCCTTTTTTCCTGATCACTTTTAATTTCCATGCCCAAAATATAGTTTGCAGCACCAAGGTCTTTCATGTCGAATTTGGAGGACAATTGGGTCTTCAAATCCTGGATAATTTTTTTGTCATTTCCAACTAGCAACATGTAATCCACATACAAGACCAAATAAATAACACGATCACCAATTACTTTAAAATACACACAATGATCTGCTTCACTTCTGGTGAAGCCGAGTCCCCGTATAAATGTATCAAATTTCTGATACCACATCCTTGGTGACTGTTTTAACCCATACAAAAACTTCTTTAACTTGCATACCAGTTCTTTCTTACCCTTCACCGCAAAGCCTTCAGGTTGCTTCATGTTGATCTCCTCTTCTAGATCCCCGTGAAGAAATGTTGTCTTCACATCCATCTTTTCTAACTCAAAATCAAAAGCAGCAACAACAAATAAAAGTAATCTAATAGAAGTTACCTTGGCAACAGGAGAAAAAATATCACCAAAATCAATTATCGACACTTGAGAATAACCTTTTGCTACCAACTGAGCTTTGTATTTCTCCACCTTTCCTTCTACATTTGTCTTCTTCTTAAACACCCATTTTTTTCCAATGGGTTTCTTTCCAGCAGGAAAATCCACCAGATCCCAAGCCTCATTTTTGTGCAAAGATGCCATTTCATCAACCATGGCCTCTTTCCAGAGTTTTCCATCCTCTGAATCCACTGCTTCCTTCACAGTTCTGGGATCATCATCAATAATAGATAAATTAAAATTTGAATAGAAAGAAAATGGACTATACCTTTCTAGCTACCTTCTTTCTCGAACTGATCTTCTCACATTCGGAGTTTGTGGCTCTTCATCTTCTGATTCCTCCTCTACTGTAGATTTGAATTCTTCCTCCTTTAGCTCAAACTCTATCTTCTCAGGTTCCTTTGGTTGGACTTCATGTTTGATAACATCTTTCACCTCTCTGAACACCAAATCTCGGTTGTACACAACCTTCCTTGTTACTGGGTTCCAAATCTTATAACCCTTTAAACCATCCTTGTAACCAATAAAGATGCACTTTTCAAATTTACTATCCAACTTGGTTCATTTCTCCTTTGAAACATGTACATATGAATCACATCCAAATACCCTTAGACGTGAAAGAGAGGGCTTCTTACCAATCCATACCTCTTATGGAGTTTTATCCTCCAACTCTGATGAAGGTGATCTGTTGACCAGGTAACATGTTGTCTCCACCGCCTCTGCCTAGAATTCATGTCCTAACCCAACACCACTAAGCATGCTTCTTGCCCTTTCCACCAACATCTTGTTCATTCTTTATGCAACTCCATTTTGCTGACGTGTATATGGAGTAGTCTTCTATCGTGCTATACCACACTTCTTATAGAATTCTTCAAATTCCTTATTGCAAAACTCTCCACCTTTATCTATCCTCAGCACCTTTATCTTCTTCTCTATCTGGTTTTCCACTAGAGCCTTGAATTCTTTAAACCTATCAAAGAATTCATATTTATTTTTAAGGAAATATATCCATGTATTCCTTGAGAAGTCATCTATAAATGATACATAGTACCCAAACTTACCCAATGATGGAACCTTCATAGGTCCAAACACATCACTATGCACAAGCTCTAATACCTATTTTTCCCTCTTACTTCCAGAGGGGAAACTCACCTGATTTTGCTTTCCATATGAAAAATTTTCACAGAAATCAAAATCCAGAGAGATAATACTCATACCTTCTACCATAACTTTACCATGAAGTATTCGAAGGCCCTTCTCTCCAATATGTCCAAGCCTTTGATGCCACAACATGGTCCTCTCTCTCGAGACCACTAGACATTTTGCTTCACTTTCAAGAACCACATAACTATTGCACCCATCAAAAATAGTGCTACCTTCCATCTTGTACAGAGTTCCAATCTGAACTCCCCGCATCAATATCGGTGCTCCCGAACCATCTTGCAAGTATCCTTCTTGAACACTATTTTTACACCTGCATCATCCAACTTCCTTAGAAAAATCAGATTTCTAGCCAATGCAGGAATATGCAGAACACCCGGAAGTGTTTTAACCCTTCCACCTTGCAACTTCAATTTTACTTTTCCGCAACCAACGATTCTAGCCTTTCTGTCATCCCCTAAGAAGACATCACCACCATCATATTTCTCATACTCGCAGAACCACTCTCTATGGGGAGTGAAGTGAAAGGATGCACCTGAGTCAATCAACCATGCCTCATGATCTACATGTATACTTGAAGGAGCCAAGTACACATCCCCACCTTCATCTGAGGTGGTTTTCACCTCTATAGAAGGAGCATCATCATATCCCTTTCCTTTGTGAGGAGATTTAGATTTATAGTCCCTTTTGTAGTGCCCTTCCTTTCCGCATTTCCAACACACCACCTTTACAGGTTTTCCTAGAGATTTAGATCTCCCTCTAGATTTAGATCTCCCACTTGATGAATTATTTTTGGTTTTGTTCTGGGATCATCCTTGTACTGACAAGGCATCACCATTCTAGCTCTCCATATTTTTCCATCTCATCTCCTACGTTAGCAAGGATGAGACTATTTCATCAAACTGTAAGGCAATTGCATTGGTACCTATTGCAATAACCAGACTATCCCACGAATCTGGTAGAGAACACAACAAACTAATGCACTTATCTTCATCTGAAATTTTAATATCAACAAATGCTAACTGACTTACCACAGGTATATGCATTCAAAGCTCTATCACTGATTCCATCTTCATCCTCAGGTTTATACAACTTTCTGCAAACAATTTATCACAAGACTTGATGTACAAAGTCCCTCTTGTTCCACAAAGCCTCGTGTAGTTTCTTGACACATCAACAATATGAATCTTAGACACACATCGTGTTGTGCTTTTGCATCTGATCCAACTTCCTTCCATCTCATCGACACTCCCTTGGTAGTACCCCGATCTACCACGATCCACTGATTTATCCACCAATAGATCCTCCATCTTGAGTTTCCACAACTCAAAACTCTGACCATTAAATTTCTTGATCTCTATCTTTCCACAGCTCGCCATCTTCTTTCACCAACAGAATCGATCTTGCAGATCTCCCACTGAACAGGTCTACCACAGGCCTGAGCAAAACCCCTCAGCAACAAAGGTGTCCCCTTGAAGCCAAAACAACTCTGATACCAAATGTAGATTTTAACCCCTTACAGAAATTACCTGCATATGAATTCTAAAACACAGAAAATAAACAATGCGAGAGCATAATACATAAAACACATCTACACAGAGATTTCCCCTGGATCCCAAAACAAGGACTACCAACTTCATTTTTCATTATGTTCCTTTCAATGTTACAATACATATTTATACATGTCGAAGCATCCAATACCATGGACCAAAAACCATCGTGTCCAAAAAACATGTGTGAAAATCATGCACAAATCCATATGTGGGTCCACCCAACCTAACATAGGTTCCAAAACCAAAATTGGACCCCATAAAGTGGGGTTACGGGTACCCCTCAAACGCCCTATTAACTACATGGAAAGAATATAACAAAACCCAACAAATGGTAATTTGTCAGTTTGGTAATACAATAAGAGGTGATACAAGATTGTGGAATACTTGAACACTCTCTCATTTTCCAATCTCATGAACTGATCATGGATTTTGTCAGCTACGAATGTAGCATAGACATACTTGGCAGCAGGGGGCTGGCCAGGGGTGAAGATAGTCATATAAGAAAATATCATTTCATCCACATATTCATTGGTTGAGAAACCAAGAATAAATGCAATCATGGTAATAATATCCCTCCCTAAGCTTGTAAAAGCAAATGTCATGTATGATGGAGGGTTTTCTAAAATGTATTACTCTAACATGAACATTTGGAAAAATCTGGCAATCTCTGAGTTGGAAAGTTTGGAATATTTGTGAAGTAAATCAGCAATAGACAAAGGGGTAAGGTTCTGACTAGGTTGCAACTGCAATATTTCATTGATGGAGTCTGTTGTAATGGTCAAAAAGGATTTGCTAGTAAGGGGACATTACGGCTCTGAGATTAGGGTTATAATTGGCATGGCACTAGTGAACAATGTCTAGGAAAATGTGCACAGAAGGGAATTGGTACTTTGGGAGATTAGATTCCCACAGACCAATATTGTCAACATTATTGATGTAAAGGTTCCGATATTTACAATGCAATCTCAAGGGGGAGTCATCAAATGTGAGGTCTTTTATTTGAAAATATTTATCTGCTAAGGGAAAATAATCTAAATCTCTATGAGGAGTCGTGATAGGAGGTACATTGAGGGCTACGGTGGCTTCCATTTCTAGTTCTTATGGATTCAGATATGGAAATGGGGTTTTTGAGTGGGATGGGTGAAACAAAGGGTCCTAGGTTTCTTTTACTGTAAGTTTCGCAACGGAATTACACTGAATTTTGGGGTTTTCAACGTAATCACATAGGAAATTAAGTATTTATAGGGTTTCTGGAAGAAAACTGGTAAATATCTGTTTTATGAAGTAATTGGCAATGGAGTACTGGTTCACTGGGTGCAAATGGTGGACTGGAGTGGCATTGGACTGCAATTTTTGGGGCAGTTGATGGTTGGAGTACGAGCTAGTCGAATTCACGTTCTGGTTGCATGCATCAGTTTTTCAAATAATAACGGAAAAAATAGATTAACTTTTATGCAAAGTCAAAGTTTTTGGCAGGTTTCGTGATACAGACAGGTGGTGTCAGTGGGGAGGCGACTTGACATTTTATCGTTAGCGAGAGGTGGTAAGCGGGTTTCATCGCACCGCTTTTGAAGGGTAAGTGGTATTTGGGGGGAGCAATGTGATGTCATACATCTTTCGACATGTGGCATCAGCACTGTACATGAAATCGCTCACATTGTGCACTAAAGGTCGACCAAAAGGCCCACGCAATATGAGCAAAGGCCATCAGATCTTAAGGATATGATCGGATGGTTATTGGAGTAATGGCGTGATTGAAGGATAACAGGGGCGAGCTTGACAATAATTAAAGGAATTAATCATATCGAGGACGATTTGATTGGTTGGGAGAGTTATTAATTAGTCCGGATAACTAAATTAATCCTCATTAAATGGTGCGAGGTCGAGTTCTTAACCAACTACAGCTTAGTTAATTAATCCCATATATTATTTGTTTTACGGTTATATTTTAACCATCAGGGCGAGATATGTAGTAATTTAGGGTTTTGTATAATATAGTAATACGGGCGTGGGTAATTTTCTTTTATTTGGGATTTATATAATAAAAAATTAATGGTTAATATGACCAAATTAATGGGAAAGCACTAAGTCCAGTGTTTTTCGAAAGTATTTCATCATATAACATATTGACTTTGGCTGAAGTGTATAAAAGGGTTTTCTATGAAGATTTATTTCAATTTCCCTAAGTAAAATAGAATTTACTTAGGCAAAGTTTTATCAAAGGAATGAGTGATCTTATGGGGGGATAAATGTTGATGAAAGGGACTTAAGTTCTTTAGGCTTTTCCAATTGTTGGGCTGAGGATCCGATCCCTCCAAAGTCAGAGAAATGCTTTGAGCCCCTCTAACTATGGCAATTACCTTTAGCACTTAGGGAATTAGTGAAAATTTTAGGGGAAATGAATGGGGAGGTTAATTATTGTGACTTTGAATGTCGATATGCCTTCCATGTGATACATGCCTTTGTTTAGTGATGAAAGAAAAATATTTAAGCATTAATCTTAACCATTCATCACACATTTGTTCTGCAACTAATCATCTGCTTACCCTTCCTACCTACCCTAGCATTTTTACTTCTTTATTAGGGTGCACTTAAACTGGAAAAACCTTTTCAAACTTTCTTTTCTTTTACATAGTGATGCCTATCTAAGTCTACACTTATTACATCCAAGGGCTCAGATTAAACTCTTGAGCTCCTTTTTTTCACTCTACCTATCTACTCATCTACCAAGATTAAACTGTTTGGTCAGATCTTTATTCGCTACTTCTAAAACATGAAATTGAAAATATGAACTAGTCAAGCTTAAATTATTTGACTATTCATGAATTGTGGCATAGGTGACAAGCTGCACACAATTTTTTATTATACAAATTAAAAAGGTAGTGACATTTAGACTTTCACACTTTCATGGTATTTTCTTTTTGTTGGGATTCATTTTATTTCCTTTTTTGACCTTTTCTTTATTTATTTTTACCCTTTTATTCTTTTTCTAAGGTATACTCTCTTTACATTTTTTAATTTTTTATTTTTCACAAATATGGAATTCCTTTGCAACAAGTAAAGGTATGAACATATTTCAAAGCTAAACCAAGTCAATCATGATATATGACACCTATTGGTATAGGAGCATAACATCAGTCACATAGAAGTAGGGTTATAGGTGCAATTGTAGCCTTTCAACCACACGTAATTAAGGTCAAGGGTGAGACTGTAATCTCCCAACTGCACATAGAAAGGCCTATGAGTGTGATTGTGCTTGCTAGACACAAGAATGGAGTTATGTGTATAAAATTAGAAGCACACCTGAAAGATGTCAGGCCTACAAACATGAAGCAGACAACAAAAAGATATGTGAGCATGGAAGTTTGAATGTTTACTATAATATGAATATGTAGAATAAAATTTTGTTTTCAGGTGATCGAAATGTGCATATAGACATGTTATTATGATTGAAGTTTTTACTGCAAGTTTTTGACATGATAATGACTTATAACTTTGACTTGATAATGGAGATATGTTATGGACTATAGATCTCACTATAACAACAACTTGTTTTTTTATCTGATGACTAATGATTTGATTTTACATCTGATGATTTGCATTGATGAGAATTCTATGTGGGAATAATGAATTTCAGTGACTAATATTGGTATTCGATAATGGTTTTGTATTTGTCTCCTTGTTCTTAGCACATTGGTTGAAGTATTGAAAGATTTGATTTAGTAATATGACAATGAATGGATGGAACCTGCATAACTTATTCTTGGTATATTCATTTGCATCTAGTGACTTATGTTATGATCATGGGGATGACTTGACGAAATTTGGATTGATATTGTTTGATAAATGACAACTTGTTTTCATAGATGTAGTCATGAGTTCATGAGAGCTCTACCTATCACCTGGTCTAAACAATTTGATACAACCGATATTGATGAGTTTGGTATTAGTTTTTATTTGAAAAAATTCATTCATGTAAGACTTAACATATTGGTTTGGTAAAGTGTTATATTGGCAGAGAGCATTGTATGAAGGAAGATCCCTGATACAAATATGTATGCATTGACAGTTATCTGGTGAACCTAAGAAGATGTGTTGATCCAAACCTCTACTTCAGAAGTGTTCCAATGTATGCCTTTGATTTTGATTTTGGTTTTATATTGATGATCTACTCTTGACAGGAAATGAATCCTTGATAATCAAAGTAAGAGGGAGATGGTCTCTAAAGTGAAAAATGATGAATCATGGCATGATGTATCGATTTCTGAAGTTGGAGAAGAAAATATAATTGCGAAGATATTGAAGAATTGTTAGAAAGTAAAAAATGCAAATCCTTGGACACTCTCATTGAATTTCAAGGAGTTATGAAGAGATGTTATTGAACTTGACAAGGAAACCAATAATTTATTGAATAATTTATGTTCTGTTCGAACAATCGTTCACATACATATATGTTGTTCATAGAACCTAATCCAATTCATAATTGAGTCGCTTCATTCACATTCAGTTGTTTCCTAACATCCTTCAAAATTTTGCATGGGGTGATCTTCCTATGATATGTGACTACTTAGATGTTCTGATGATGATTAAGATCATTTTTTATGAGATGAGCACATTTGGATGTTGTGTTAGTACAAGAGCTTCCATGATATCTTGGATGAGAGGTTCGTAGCATGAACAAGGTTGAGTATGATGTTGCTAGCATTGATAACTATGTGGCAGGATGAAGAAGCTCCTTGGAGAGTCGTCTGAGTAGGATCTGGATATGAAATGGATACATTATGATGATAAAGAGTGGGAACCGATGGAAGAGAATCCCACATATAAATGGGATTGAGTTACCTTCATATATCGAGACAAGCATAGGCTTGTGTTTGGAACCTCCTTAAGAGGGAGGATGACTATGGTATATTTTTTGTGATATATATGATTATTTATGTTCTAATATGATATTTTATTTGATGTCATGTATGAAAAATAGACATATGTTATTGATATATGATGGTTACCAAATATGAGTACGATGATACATTATTGATCTATAGAGAGCATCATTGACCAAGGACACTGAGCTAGCTTTTCCCCCCTACTTGACCTACCAGGGTGAGGAATTGAGATAGAGGGATCTCGGGGTTGAGGGAAATCTGAAAAATAGGGTATCAATCCTATCTTTTACCCATAGGGTTGGGGTAGTAGCTCACCATATCTTTGTATTTGCAGAGTATACCCTAGTTGGCATCATACCCACAGGAAAGGCTTGTTGGGATTGTCCCTCCTCGTCTGGACAATGAGTTGAGGAGGCTTGGAGGCATCTGAGCCTTACCTCTTGGTAAGTCAGGTATCTCGTCCAAGATCAGATTATGATGCAGGTGTTATACCACATGACCGTTGAAGGTAAATGTTGGGAATATCGGTAGGAAATCAGATGCGTTAAGCCCTATATCATCCATTGCTTGATATGGGGTCATATTAGCAGCTCGCACATGAGATTCTAGGTTGATATTAAGCTCCCTAATGTGGTTCTAGGTTGATATGTTCTCCCTAATGATATGCTCTTTGATGTTGATGTGGGCCGTAGATTTTATTATTCGTTGATATTCCTGGGTAATAGCCCGTTGGAAGAGATTTTGGGTAGTAGACTGTTGGTAGAAATTTCAGGTAGTATCCTGATGAATAGATGGCAGTAGCTTAGGCTTCCCTCCACTGACAAATTCTTCTTCTTTTAGATTTGGTAATGTTCAACATATGAGCAGGGACATTCAAGAGATAAGTAAGGATAAGAAAGAGATGAATTGATATGATTAATCATGATATAAGATGATGAGATCCTTGAGATTGGATATGATTTGATGACTATATACATGTGACATGATGTAGGTGGAATTCTCCCTGCTTGAGAGGGAGCGTTTAAATATGTATTTGCAGTCAAATTCCACTTTGGACAACTCACCTGATGGAGAGAGAGATTTCATTGAATTCCTCTTTTCGAGAGGACAAAAATTGACCTAAATATCACACAAATCGGATAAGGGAAAGTGTACTTATGAAGAAAATCCCATATGTGCACATTTGACAAAGTCAGTGCTAAAGCAATGTGGACACCCTTGGAAGTCTATAAGTACAAGTGACCTATACCTCATTTAGACACCATCATGAGACACTCTTATATCTTGGTTTTCGGATGACACAGGTCATAGGCTCATCCGCAAAGGAACAAGTTCACTCTAAGGTGAAATTGCAGGGTCTGAAGCTCACATCTCAGTTTTAGGGTTTTGGGCCATAGTTGCAGGCACAACATATGACGAATTTGACCCCAGTCACTCACACAAAAGCTCATCTGTGTGACTGGAGTCTTCCAATCACACAAACAACTCTCCATCCATGTGACTGAGAGTTAGGGTTTAAAAAGCCTTGGTTACAGACCCCAGACGCTTGCATGACAAGCTTAAGGATGCAACTAGGCTCCTCTAATTGCTTGCATGACTTATCCTTCATGCAACCAGGACCTAAATGGTGGAATCTCATTTTTCCAAATATTTCACTCAATGACCGTGGGGTTCAGTAGTTGACTATAGATAGTGACATTTCATTATAGACTTCAGAATAATATTTTTGACTTTAAGATTTTTTAGGTTAATTTATGGATGTTGTAGTTGTTTTTGGTGTTAGTTACATAGATTTATATATGGTTCATTGTACTCTCTTTTTCTGAATCATTTGATGACAATCTAAGAAGAATAATTTGAAATGGTTTTCCCCATAGTGGGTTTTTCCATGGTCTCCAACCAATCCTGGTGTCTCTATGTGTGAAAAATTTTCTTCTATTGTTCCTTTATGTTCCTTTGCATTAATGATGATGATGTTGTTCTTTCTACATAGTTTCATATGATGTTGAATAATTATGTAAATCAAAATAATATTATGATGTTATGGGCTGAACTTAATGTGTTAATGAAGAAATGTGATTATCAAAGCAAAGAACAATATATCCCTAAGAAAAAATAATATTGGGGCATACAATATCTCCTTAGAAAAGGCTTGAAGAGATCTTTAATCCTATCCTACTCTACTCTTCAACTGATCATCCTTTGACATCAATAACAATTATTCCCTCAACATTCTAAACTTACATGTTTGAAGCATATTTCAGGAGAAGTGTGAACTCTAACAATTTTAGGCATTATTTCACTATATTTTGGAAATATACATGAAGATATTGCCTTTATACCCTCAAAATTTTACAGTTTGAAACATCCTAGAAGAAAATTTATAGTGAAAACGACAAGATGGCCCATTCAATCCACAAACAACATTTTTGTTCCACCTTTAAAACCCCAAGAGTACTCCTTGGGTTCTATTGTGCACCTTAGATATCTTCTTTCTTGGATGATCTTAAAATTAACTCATCTATCCTATAATTATAGTGTTTTTGTGTTCACTCATGGGCCCTTGTAAAACCAGTTGGGCCTACTTAATAAAGTCTTCCATATTTCCTCATTCCTAGAGTTACAGGGATGCCATATATTATTGGCAAGGTCTTAGAATATTATTTTCTACCATATATCCTATCATCCCATTTAAGATAGGCCTTTAGATTAAAAATGCCTTCAAAGATAGGGTATCCAAAGTGGGCATAAAAAAAATGGGTATTCAAAAATATTCATCTTACAATCATTATCTTGGACATTTGTAGTCTCCCCCTATATTGATTGTCAAACCAGGAGGTTGTTGGCTTGTTGGGGGCTGATCCAGGTTCAGAATTTTTTTAACCAAACAAATCTCGAAACTACCATCCCTTTCAGCAACAATCCGTGGAGCGCAGACTGAGGTCTCAACCGAGGTAGCATGGGAGGGTGTTGGAACCAAGTTTCTGCACCCTAGGGATGTCTTAATGAGATCTAGAAAGGTTGTGAACCAATCCTGCGCATTGGTGCAGCTCCGCGCAACTGTCTGACCTTCACATAGCTCTATACAGAGCACGAAGGGGTGATATCTAGATCCTCTAACCTTACTGTGTTATTATTATAGATTTGACTTAATTTTGTGGGCCCATTAATCTTTATCAATCATTCAACATTTATAACCAGTGCATGCAACCATAAACTGTAAATAGATGCATAAACATATAACAGAAGCATAAACATACAGATCTACGAATAGATGCACAATATTTCTGAATCAACTTAGCTTTTATTAAACTTCTGTTTAGTTACAATCCCAACTCCACCCTGTGCACTCAACTGTAGGGGTCCGCACACACAGCTACAGACTCTACTAGGCCTCTGTGCACACAACTGTAAAGCCTCTTCTACTACTATGACCCACGGCTCGAACTTACAGACTCCAAGTGAAATATCGCATTCAATAATCCATATCACTTCAGATCAAGACTTCACAAAAAACTACTTTCTACACTTAGAGCCTCACTCTATTTATACATTCCCATGGTCCACAGACCATGGATAGGCATAATCACTTTATATTACCTCACATTATTTGAGGGTGGACAACTCTTTGACTTGACTCATTACAATTCACGCTCCGTGCACTTCGTGGAGCCTTTACAATACCATTACCCAAAATTGTGGGCTTTAAGCCCCAAAACTATTATGCAGGGTATCCACTGCCCAACAATGTTGTGACTCACCCTCAATTCACCCCATCGGTGTGGTGAGCCACACTACCAAGGCTTCGCGGTCTGCCATCCCTGTGAGTGATGCACTACAATCTGTTGCTCCATCATTTCCTCCTGCAATGCTTCTTCAAGCTCTTGCTCCACTGCCCCTACTAATTCACTTAACTGGTGATGCTCAAAAAGTGACCACTCATAGGATTTTAGCTCTAGCTGAGATGTCAAATGCATGAACTTTTTCTGCAAGAGCAGGAAGCTTGCGATCTCTGGCTCAATATACTCAATGTTTGTTGAAGCTTGTGTTGCATTTTTGCAAGAGAGTTGTTGTTGTCCGCAAGGTCCCAATCTTCAAGTTTCATCATGGGCACGTGGTCCAGAGATGAACTTTTAAACAAAATTACGGCTTTTGTTTCAAGGTTCACCATCTTTCCCTTATCTTTCATAGATCGCTTACCAGATCACGGGTTTTACGGCAACATCCGGACCGGTCCTGCTACCTGTCTAGGAATTTCCAGTACATCTCCCACTATTGGCATTGAGCTCAGCGCAGTGTCCTTGGCTATCGACATTACGCTGTCTTGAAGGTCCTACTTCTCTTTTGGCAATGTTTCCACCATTGGGCTTACTCTCAAAGCATCGAAGGTCGATGGGTCCATACCTATTGGATAGTGCAATAACTTAATTCTCAAGATGCCACGGTTTGTTCAGTGGATGACCAACTGTGATTTATAGGCCCATTGAAATTCAAATTCAATCGTTCCCCCCTTATTAAGGTCATTAATGCAAGATTTACAGTAGATCATTCTAAATCTGGATCTTAATTCGTATCTTAATTGCCCGCCGCCTGCTCCTTTTCGCTTTAACTCGGACATCTTGTCATGAACAGTGACACTAATGGTCACTTCCTTGTCTATCCGCGCAGCAGTGCAGCCCCTTCTACACGACCGTGACCCTTGTGACATACCGACCCTGCGCGCACCCCTATTGTCGGGCAGCTCCCTAACAGACTGTTTTATAGTCCCGCACTCTCTTTCAATTGCTTGGAGCTCTAAGACTGTGCTTCCCACAGATATTCAAACAGCTGGCCCACCCATGTAGGGCTTCAAGCAACTGCCATTTACTCTTCCTGGGAAGGGCTCTCCATTAAGTTTAATTAGCTGGACTGTGCCTCCGTCTGTGACCTCGTTTACCACATATGGCCCCAACCAATGCATTCAGAATTTTCCAAGAAATTTTTTGAACATGTTGTCATACAGAAACACTAAATCATTTATCTTAAACGTGTGCAACCTGATATGGTGATCATGCCAAGATTTCTCGCGTTGTTTCTGTACCTTCTGATGGAATCCCATCAGAAACCATTCTTCCTCAAGTTCTTCCAATTTCATGAGCCTCTCTTCCAAAGCTTCGCGGTCTGACATGCCTATCATCTCTACTATCCATAGATTAGGTACGATGTATTCCATTGGCATGACTGCTTCCATGCCATATACTAACCTGAAAGGTGTCTGACTCGTCAACTTCTGGCATGTAGTTCTATATGCCCATAATACGGCAAGTATGTGCAAGTCGCAGTCATTTCACTGCATGTTACACACTTTGGTCAGCACAGTCTCCAAAATTTTGTTGAATGCTTCTACTGTCCCATTAGTTTGTGGATGGTACGACATACTTTGCTGATGATACACCTGGAACTCCTCAATGAGTGTGCTAATAGTTTCATTTAGGAAGTGGGTTCCGTGGTCACTCATTAAAATTTTCGGGCACCCAAACCGTGTCAACACGTTGTTGAACAAAAACTTCGTAACTGTAGCAGTCGTGCAGTCCTTAATTGGTTGTGCTTCCACCCATCGAGTCAATTACTCTATGGCGGTGATGATGTAGCGCGCACCCGTCTTCCCCTAAGGTTTTGTTGGCCTCACAAAGTCTATTTCCCATTTTTCGAATGGTTGCAGCATCATCCTTGGATTGAGTGGCATCTCATCCCTTGTTTATGGTTTCCCAGTCCTTTGACATACGTCATAAGACCGGCAGTATGCTTTTGAATCATGATGTAGTGTTGGCCACCATAACCCAACACAAAGAATATTTTGTGCCATCACCCGTCCTGTATAGTGTCCTCCTGCAGCCCCTCCATGTGCTCCCGAAAGGATCTGTCCTCGTTCAAATTTAGGTACATATATTCGTAATATTTCATCGTTTCCCATTTTGTAGAGGTGCCCCTTGATGACAGAAAAATCCGTCGCGCGTACCACCAATTCCTTCTTCTACTGGACTAAATATCCCTGTGGCATAGTCCCTATGGTTAAGAAATGGATTATATCTTTGAAGTGGTCATCCGTGACATGCACTGCATAGAGCTATGCATTAGGTAGTCATTCCTCCAAATTTGTTGGCTCCTCGCCGTTCTAAATTCGTGATCGGTGATCTGGTCCTTGTTGGAAATAATACTGAGAGGAGGGGGGTGAATCAATATTATTAAGTCAAACAATTTTTCATTTTCAAACTTATATATATATATATATATATACGCTACTTTAGATATGTGAACCCGTGTATACACGCAACTACGTCTAAAGCAACTAGAGTATATCCAGTAAAATTAAGATTTAGTTAATCCATTTGATCTTTAATCAGTGCATCAGAACTTCATTAACCATAAGAATAGTAAACAGGTGCAATAAATAGAATAGATCATCACACATATGAACACAAGATATAAGGTGGAAACCCAATGTGGGTGAAAACCACCTGCTGCAATCCGTCTCTATCTTCTTGTTAATAAGAAACTTCTTTTTACAATATTTTTGTATTGGTGTAGTCTTAAACCAGTACGCAAGCTTCTACCTACAGAAGGCTACAACCTTCTCTCATTTTCTAGCTTCTCCTGGAAGGGAGCTTCAACCCCCTTAGCTCTTGTACAAGCTGATGTACTAGTACGTAGGTGTTGACCTACAGAAGGCTACAACCTTCTCTTTTCTTCCAAGGACCACGTCTCATAAATTTTCAGACTGGATCCATAAATAAAATCAATCAAACATAAAATGTATCTACATCAACCAATCCCCTTTGCACCAACCAAAACTGAATCAATCAATCACTTCTCTGAATGTTGTAACCAGAATACAGTAATAGTAACCAAAAACCAATCCTGAACCCAGAACACTGCAGCAATAAATAGAAGTAGCTAAAACATATTTTATGAGATGTATGCTACTTCAATATGTAGAACCTACGTGCATACACTATTTTATTAAGGTAAACCTGCATATACGCTATTTTGAATTACCGAACCAGCGTGTATATGCGCCTTTGATATGCTGAACCTGCATACAGATCTATAAAAGATAATTTACCCTTTTCAATTTATTCAGACATTAGTTATACCGAGATTATCTGATTTATAGATCAAGTCATGTGCCAAATATAATAGATCAAAATCACACAATGATACTTCTATTTGAGCCTTAAGATCTTGACCCAGCAATAGAACTTATCCTTCATCTAGCGCTTAGGTTCCTCCTTGATTTAGATCCAGCTATGCACCGTAACCCAATGACCAGTATTCTAGATCTTTCTCTTCATAAGATATTCAATACATGAGTGCCTTTGCCTAATGATCTCCTTCCCCTTTAATAGTCTTAGGCCTTGCTCAATACCATGGTACAAAACCACTTAGAACCAATACTTGGGTTCAACACTTCGAACGAGATAACATGGTCTAAAACCATAGGTCCAAATACCAAGGACTAGATACCATGGACTCAAAACAAGTTTTCCCACATGTACGTGCTTTTCCTTGCATGAAAGTGAGTGCATACGCATACACGGCTTTTGATCGGCGATCCCGCGTGTACAAGCGACTTGGTTAAGTGGAACCTACGTATATCTCTTTTTCCTTCATTCTGAGAGCCTGAACTATGATCTGTCATCTGAGAGAGTTGCCATCAAGGACAACACCTATGCCATAGTGCCAAACCTGTGTCAAAATGCCAACAATCTCCCCCTTTGGACTTGATGGCAACCCCAAGTCACTCAAAGTCATTCTCCCCCTTTATCATCAAGGGCGAAGGGTTATATTCCCCCTGAGTACATGTTGAAATCTTTGCTCTGTTGTGTTGTCCATGCTCCCCCTAACTGTAGACAAGGTCTGCAAAAATATGTTCTACAAGAAAGAACATGACTTTATACATCATAAATGACCTTCCTATCACCAAATACTCATACATACATCCATCTCCCAACCAAGTGGGGATATACCAATAGTTTACACAAGATAAAATAAGAATATTACATCATCCATCCCAAGCATAGTGGGGAAACCAAAATAGGTTGTTACATGACCTTGATGATAAAAGATATTCATGACATAGAAACAAAATATCTAAGACAAGACTATGATAGTCATCAACAACTACCATCAGTAGTATCTGTCAATCATTATTCAGACCGGCAACCATGTTCTCCCTCTGCATCTGTTCCACCAAAAACGATTGTAAAATTGAACCAAGATCTTCTAAGATAATGCCAACAATGCATTATTAGAAGCCCCCTGAACTTGTGCCAGATGGTCTCTGTCAGACCCATATCAGACTCTTTTCATCCTGAGTCTGGCCCATTGTTTGTCTTTAAACCAACATATACGCGTCTCTATCCACAGAAACCTATGTATGTATGTGGATGTTCCTCATGAAACTCACGTACAACCACTTTTATGTGAAACAAATAAGTTTCAACAGCAAGATGATGCATCAACTACTCCTAGCTTCTGTCTGAGGTATCCAAATGTCTCCCTAGGCAGTGGTTTGGTGAATATATCAGCAACCTATTCCTCGGAGGGAACATACTCCAATTTGACCTTTTGTTCAAGCACTTGTTCCCCGAGAAAATGATATTTGATAGGTATGTGCTTGGTGTTTGGATGCATGACTGGATTTTTTGAAATAATGATTTCACTTGTATTATCACATAAAATGGAGATAGGTGGAGTACAAGTGATTTGAAAATCTTGCAAAGTTTGCATCATCCAAAGGAGTTGTGTGTAGCAAGATGCAACAGCCACATATTCTACTTCAACTATGGATAATGCAATTGAACTTTGTTTCTTGTTGAACCAAGATACTAATCTAGAACCCATAAATAATGCACCACCACTAGTGCTTTTTCTGTCATCCACGCTTCCTGCCCAA